>CAJVGC010000590.1:62054028-62086295 GCA_910822075.1 Senecio squalidus | reverse complement strand
TGAAGCAGAGTACATGTGCGCTGCTAGTTGTTGTGCTCAAGTACTTTGGATTCAAAATCAAATGATGGACTATGGCTATTCCTTCATGAACACGCCAATCTTCATTGACAATCAAAGCACAATAAGCATCATCAACAATCCAGTCAAACACTCCAAAACAAAGCATATAGAGATACGCTACCACTTCATAAGAGATTGCAACGAGAAGAAACTGATCCATGTTGAGAAGATACACACTGACAATCAACTCGCTGACCTCCTCACAAAGGCGTTTGATGTTGGGAGATTCACATTCTTAATCAAAAGCATTGGAATGATCAATACGTATGATTAACTCATATACTTTTCTCTTATTATCTCTATTTGTTTAATGCAAGTCCCTTCGAGAAGCAGTAGTAACCTTATGATGAAAATCAAGTACCTTACCTCTAGTATTGTACTATGTTACTGCTGCTTAATAGTAATGCGCAAAATGTGTCCAAAGTATGATTAGTACGAACAAATTGTTAGGACTAAGGGAAGGTTTAACTACTACTGCCCTATGTCAACAAATTTGAACGGAATGGTTAATACGGACCAATAATGTGTTACTACGGACCTCTGGTTTAATACTGCCAGTAACTCAAGTTACTACGGACAGTCCAGTTAATACGGCCCATGAACCATTACTACGGCCCCATTAACCAACTTACTACGGACCATTTGTTAATACTGCAGATTATCATATTATAAAGGTTTCTTAAGAGATAAGAATACCCTAATTAATGATGATTTGACAAGTCCAAACACAACTTGTAACCCACCTTTACACGTGTCAAGTCCCTAGACCACATCTTTAACACGTGGCAAGAACTGATTGGACCTAATTTTTAAAATTCAGGCACGAGGCACATCTACTAGTGACACGTGGCAATTTTTAATTGGACCGTCATATTTGAATCATTACCCGCGTCAAATCAGGGGTGTCAAGTTGTTAAAATTTTTCGGTATAAAAGGGGGTTAATTTAACCGTTTGAAACTTACCGTTTGTAAAAACCCCTAAATCTTCCAAGAAAAAGTTACCGTTAGAATTAAAAATTAATCGATTTTCTTTATCGTTGTGATTAACCATTTACATTCTTGTTCATCAGATTAATAATCAATCACGGAATCAACAATGGCCGAACAATTGCAACTATTCAAAACTCACAACATGGTGGCTTGCTTGGAAAAGACTACCGAAAACGCCGATTTCCATCAAATCATTGATTTCTTTGATCAATCGACTCTCAAGACGGCGTTAACCATCAATCCTGATATTGATGAATCCCACATTAGGGATTTTTGGGCATCTGCTAGTATGGATGAAGCAGACATTGCCATCAATGCTGTGGTAAGGGGTAAGGCAATCAAGGTGACAGAGTCTTCTATCCGAGTACATCTGAACCTTCAAGATGACGAAGGTATGGTGCAGGTTCCTTATGACATCCTGGTAAACACTTTTACAAACATGGGATATGAGGGGGACTTAAATATTTCAACATTTTTAAAAGCAAAATTTTCCCCTCAATGGAAATACATGTTGCATACTTTGCAACAATGTATGTCCCCCAAAAGAACAGGATGGCATGAAGGCAGTTCTTCATTAGCCACCGCTATGGTGTGTTTGGCTACAGGAAGAGTTTACAACTTTTCCTACATTATTTTTGACTCAATGAGAAAGAATATCGAGAACCCTCAAAACAAATTTTTAATGTATCCTCGATTTCTTCAACATTTTATAAATTGTGTCCATACTGATCTTCCAAGATCAGAAAATCTTTTAAAATCTTACGCTCATACAAAGAAGGTTTTCACTAATATGAGACAAGTTAACAAGGGTGGTCCATCTCATGTGACACCATTATTCTCAAAAATGTTGGTGGTCACGATCCCCACAGCTGCAGGACAAGTAACTCTACCTCTGTCCCAACCCCCAGCTGCCACCATCAGTACTACGACAATATCTGTGGGCACTAGTGCCATATCTTTAGCCAGTACTGTAGGTGGAATCCCTGAGGTTACTACGGCAGTTGCTACTGCCCCTGTACCTCCAGTTGCTACTGTGAGTTCTACTCCAGTTGCTACTGCTTCAGTCACCACTGCTAAAGTGACTAAACCCACAGTTTCAGCACCTCACAAACCCCCCCAAAGCTGCTTCTAAGAGACTCAAGAGGGTTACTCAGCCTCTTTTGTCTAAAACCATCCCTCATACTACTACTGCAAAAGCAATCCCTGAAACATCTTCAGGATTGTCACACACATTAGGGGAAAACCTTGAACATACCCCCTTGTTCACTGAGTTGGTCACTAAGGAGGGGGAAGACCATGTAGGGAGGGCTGATACTACTGCAGCCTCTACTTCTCATAGTAGAGCTCAGGACAGTATCAACATATCTAAGACCCAAACTACGGCAACACCATCCCTTGCTGAGAACTTGTTCTCAGATAGGGAAGGTGGTCCCTGGCGCCAAGAGACCATGGGGGAGATACCTGCTTCTGCTAGGCAAGAGAGTTTCTCTATTCCCTATGATCTTCCACCTGTTGGTACCCAACAGGAAAGGGGTGAGGGTAGTGGTGGTCATTTCAAGGAATTGATGGACTTGTACCAATCTCTAATGGTGAGGGTGGAAAAACAAGAAGGAATGTTGTCTTCTTTAACTTCTTTGGTGCAACAGGTACTGGCACAACAAGCATTACTATCAGCCCAGTTACTGCCCAAAAGAATCACCACACTAGATGCTAACACTTCACCAAAGCCATCCAGCTCATCCTCTTCAGATGACTCTCGAGCAGATGAAAACAAGGGGGAGAAAGAAATAAATGTGTTATCATCTGGAGAGAGCAAAGATGATGAAGACAAAGGAAGCACATATACTGTCATCACTGCCACCTCCAATCAAGATGAACAAATGGAGACAGGTAGTGCGTTTGAGGGGGAGACATATTTTGATGCTAACATGATGATAGATGAAGAAGGTGAAGAAGGTGAGAAGATGGAAACTGATTCTCAACCTGAGGGGGAGCAGCAGAAAGAAGTCAAGCAAATGGTTGAAGAAACAATAGACGAGATGGAAGATGAAATTCACCAAATGCTACTGAAACACTTGCTACGGAGCAGGTTGATACTGAAATGGTTGATGCGGACTCGATTGCTGCGGATCAAGTTACTACTGATCCCATGGTGACAAGCCCAGTTGCTGCGGACTCGATTGCTGCGGATCCAGTTGCTACGGACCCAATGGTAATTAGCCCAGTTACTACGGAGCCAGTTACTACGGACCCCATGGTCACCAGTCCAAGAACAGAGGATGCAGAGGAAGATCATTCATGCCTGTTCACAACCATTCCTCCCACGTTCGATCAAGCTTCAACTCCTTTTCAGGAAATCCAATCTGAAGCTACAACTCCTTCAACCACTGTGTCTGAAACTCCTTCTACCATTGATCAACAAGAAGCTGCAAATGTTCTTATAAGAACAGAAATGTCAAGAACAAGTGTGATAGCTGATGAAGACACTCTAGCATCACAGCTACTTAAGATCAAAGAGGAGAAAGAAAAAGAGGAAAGAAAGAAGATGTTAGCTGAGAGAGTTGCAAAACAGAGAGCATCAGCTGCATTGGGTGAAAGGCCAATTCAAACCTCTTTAAGATTACCTGAACAATCTACTGGTTTGTCTGTTTCTATTCCTACAGGTAGATTTGGGTACATTACAGTGGATGAGAAGAAAAAGAAAATACAGAGGGTAGACCTTGATGCTCCAGAAGAAAAAGGAAAAGGCAAAGCCATTGCAGTGGAGAAATCAAAGGCTTAAGAAGGAAGAAGTACTCAAGAAGCCTTCAATTTTCAAGGTCTGACAACTGAAGAGATTTAAATGCTCAGACAAGAGCATGAAGCTGCAGAGTTGTACAACAGAATGGCATCTGAAAAGAAAGAAGATGAAGAAAGGGAAAGAAAGAGAAAGATAGCTGAAGCAGATGAACTTCATGCTAAGCTAAACAAATCTCCTACTCCAGCTGAAAGGGAAACATTGGCCAGAATTGCTGAAGAGGATGCAATTCATGCACAACTCCTGCTTGATGCTGAAAAAGAAGAAATGGATAGAATTGCTGAAGAGGATGCAATTAAAGCTAAGGAGATGGTCAATGAAGAAATTTTGGACAGGCTAGTTGTTAAAGGTTTGGTAAAATCAGATGAGCTTCTTGCACAGAAGATGCATGAAGAAGAACTGGAACTACTCAAAGCCAAAGCCAAGCCTGAGAAGAAGAAAGTGTCCAAATCCAAGCTCAAGCCTACTCAAATAAAGCTAGCTGAAGATAGGGAGAAGTACACTAAGTACCTCAAAAGCAAAGGGTACAGTGGCAGATCCTTAGGTCCTATGAAGCTAACCAACATGATGGACCTTGTAAAGGAAGAAAGACAGAAGGAAACAGACAGGGAAGCTGCTCTTGCTAAGATTGCTAAGATTCAAGAGAAAAAGAAGAAAGATGCTCTTGAAGCTGCCCTGAAAACTGGAAGGAAAGTGTTCATACAACCTGAACCTGTTCCTGAAGTAAAGAAGTCAGAAGAGAAGCCTAAAAGAAGGAAGCTGTCATCAAAAAGGATTCCAGTTCCTCCATCTAAAAGACAAAAGATGAGTGATGCTGCTACTGCTTCTCAAGAAAGCCCAGATATTCCATTCATGGATATCAAACAAGAGCCTGAAGATATGGAACAAGACCCTCCTAGTACTACTCAAGGGGGAGACTATTCTGCATACATCAACCACGTTGAAGGTTTGAAGTTTACTCCATTAAATGTGAAACCTCCAGTTATCATTGATTGGAAGTATATTGGAGGGTACACCAAGACTGAGTATGAAGTGACCAGACAAGACAAAACAAAGAAGGTACTTCATGCTTTTTATGATGCCATTAGATTCTTTGACAGAGAAGACCTGGAAAGAATGTATCATATAGGCAAGTCAAAGTACTCTAACCAAAGAGGAATACCAGGAATTGATCTGGCAATGGACATTTTATGCGGACTATTTGAACCTGGTTATAAGAAAAAGAGTTCAGTCTTCAAGAAGGAAGGACCAAACAATCCAATTCTTAATTGGTACATCTATGAAAGAAGTGGAACATACTCCATTATAAGAAGACATGGAGCAAGAGAATTCTACTTGGTGGATGTTAAATATCCACATTCTTTGAAGACATTGGATGAGCTAAAGCTGAATGGACCTCAAGACTCAAGACTCGCTCATGAACTCATTTGGAAAATTTTGTGTCAACGCGTAGAAGAAAAGTCCAAGGGAAAGACTGACTGGAAAAACAAGTAGTTGTAATTAACATACAATACTTAGTACTGTTTTGTAAAAAGTTAGTAATGTTGAAGTATGAAACTTGTACTTTTGATGTGTCATAAAAGTTCAAGGTTAGGGGGAGATTGTTGGGTTATAACTTAGCTAAAATAGTTTAACCATGAACAACTCACTTAACAAACCAGAATAGTAATTCAAACGATTAATACAGAAGATATTGAGAGTTACTACGGAAGACAAGTTAGTACGGCTGTTCAACATGTTACTACGGTGAGACAGTTACTACGGTGATATTGATATTGACTACAAGTTCCTACGGGAAAAGTCAAGATACGGAAGAAGTCAAGTCAAGACACGGAAGACAAATCTTGCCTTGCAAGTATAATCTAATTTATAGAATTAGAATTAGATTATGTTTCCTTTTGTTAATAGATAGAGTTTCCTTATTTCATGTTTAGATAAGGATAGACGTAGTTTCCTAGTTTATCTAGGTTTGCCTCAAGGTCTATAAATATAGATCCTTGTAGAGAGATAGAAACACGTTGTATTAGTATTCATTGATTAATACAATTGAGGCGTATAATTCGACAAGATTATTGTTTATTTCTTATTCATTATTCATTGTTCGATAACTCGTAATATTGAAGTGTTCATCCGCTGCTGAACTTCTTCAATAGATCACGATCTAACGAAGGCGAACTTATTAGTTTACATAGACTAATACGATCCTGACAATATATATATATATATATATATATATATATATATATATATATATATATATATATATATGAGTAGGATATTATAAAAAGGGTTTGAAAATAGGAAGCATAGGAAGGAATGTGAGAGTGACATGTGGTATTTATTTATTTATTTAATAAAAAAAACTCGAGGGAAAAAAAAATATTTTCGGGGGAAAAAAAAAATTGAAATTTTTTCCGATAACGTAATCATTTTCGTGCACAAGTTTTGAACTTATTTACACGAAAAATTGATACGCCAACTAAAAATATTAATTTTTGTGCATCATTATATAAAAAATGACAAATTTAGTGTATTATTTTACAAATAAAGTGATTTTAGTGCATAAGTTCGTTTAAAAAATATTTTCCGTACATCAGTTTTTGAAAAAAATGAATTCTTGTGCATCTGTTTTGCCAATTTTTTCGTGCATAAATTTTTTCGAGCAAAAAAAAAATAAAAAAATTTCTCCAAATTTTTTTTTCCCCCGAATTTTTTATTTTATTAAAAATATTATTTTTTATTAAAAAAAAACAAATTTCAAAATTGTCACATGGCACTCTCACAATCATTCATATCGTGTTTATTTTAAAAAAATAAATTTCATTAACTCTCCCATATATATATATATATATATATATATATATATATATATATATATATATATATATATATATATATATATATATATATAGTTTGTTTTAAATGAGAATCATTTAATGGACATTTAACCTAATAATAAATCAGACCTAATCTAATTTAATTCGCCCAAATGTCAAGACAGATCTTCATTTTCTCAAAAATCAAGTTCATCAAAAATCAAGTTCATGTTCATTTTTTCCCCTAAATTCTTTCAACAAACTCGATTTTGCTTCGTAATCTTCAAGTTTTTAGTATTAAATTATATATATCTTCTCTCATCCGACCATCATCTAGATCCAATTGTAAAATAATCGATTATTTTTTTTTTGACCTAAAATTCGTTTTTCACGTCATTTTTGGCATCTGATCTTCAAATTATGAGGGATTCAAGTTTGATTTACAAAAACGAAGCTGAAGTAATTACAATTGGTATGTATTTTCTTTCCTTTTATCTAAAATTCGATTTTCTTTTATTTTTTCGAGGGTTTTCGATGGATTTAAGCTTAATTGGTCATAATAACTCAAAATCAGGGGAATACAATGGTGATTGTGTAGTTGAATCAACTGACTCAGTTTGTGTTTTGATGAAATTAATATAACTATCACTTCCAACCATTTATTTTTTGTGTACACCAAGTGTTTGATTAAAGTCCTTAATGAAAGTATAACTAATATGCATTATACACACGAATATTCATGTTAAGGTTACTATTGTATTTTGTTGTGTTAATTAGTTATGAGTATATCAATATATTTCAAATTACATGATTTTTTGAAACACTTTTAGTATAATTTAAGTAAATACTAGTTGATTCACAAGCGGATACAATACATTCATATGTCAATTCAATGTATACACAAATGAATACAGTTATCCGTTTGTGTATACATTGAATTCACTAGTTTATATATTGAATTATTTGTTGAACAATAGGTGTTTGATTAAAGTTATCAAGAAAGTATTGGAACTATGAAGTGTACACATTAGTCTTTTAGAAAGTTATGGTATCCGCATGTTGTTTTGCATATGTATTTATAATTAAATGAATACAATGTATACATATGTGAATGCAACGTTTACATAAGTGAATACAATATATATTGTTGTGAATGCATTATTATTTATTAATACAATATTGTTTGTTTGGGTGTTAAGGTATATTTTGAGAATTTATTTTCTTTTATTGTACGCGCGGCCCTTTATGGACATGTTGGAGGAACATAAATGACATTAGAAATGACAAGTGGATGCAAGTCGAGATGTTACCTAGTTGCAAAGCGAAAAGATCAAATCTTATGAATATAAAACATAATATGTAATATGATGTATAGACGATTGAGTTTTATGTATTTTATCTTAGTTGAAGTAATATATAAAAGTAATATAGAAAAGTCGTTAATGATTCAATTTAAGTAATGTTTGTGTGAGAATTTACTAATAAATTATATTATGTATACACATGTGTATATACGTTGAGTTAATAAATAGATACACCGTATTTACTAAATAAATAGATTACATGTGTATATACGTTGAGTTAATAAATAGATTCAATGTATACATCAGTGAATACAGTGTATACATGAGTGAATACAGTGTATATACCAGTGAATACATTGTATACACCAGTGAATACAGTGTCTATATAAACACCAGTGAATACAATGTATACTAGGGTAAATTCAATATATATACCAGTGAATACAGTGTATACACCAGTAAATACAGTGTCTATATATACACCAGTGAATACAATGTATATTAGTGTATATAGTGTATACATTAGTGTATTAACTAGAAATACAATGTATACACCAGTGAATACAATGTCTATATATACACCAGTGAATATAGTTTCTATTTATACACCAGTGAATACAATGTATATTAGTATATATACCCCAATGAATATAATGTCTATATATACATCAGTGAATACAATGTATAACATTAATGTATAATATGTATTCACTAGTGAAGATTGTATTCAATATTAAATATGCACATAAAACCAAATTCATAAGTAGATATATACTCTATTCACTAGTGAATGTATCTTATTTAGAGAAAAACAACTATGTCTAATTTTTATATCAAGATTAAGGTACGTTAACAAACATTAGATCTAAATATTTACAACAATTTATATGTTTTGTACAAAATAACCAACAAGTAAATCGAGCCTAAACACCATTCTTTCTGGTTTGTTTTTCTTATCAATTTCATCATCACTAACTTCAATAAATTTAAAACATCCTCTCTTTTAGCACCATCATCAGTTGATGTTGAACTATCCAATGCTATCGTCGGTAACTTTGTTTTTTTTATCACTGTATAAATTATACAAGTGAATACATAAGAAAAAGATAAGAGTAAAGTAATATAACTAAAAAAAAACACTAAATATATTGACAAATAGGTACATTAAAATTTATTCATAAGTAGATACACGATACTTACTAGTGTATGTTATGTATTTACCAATTGATACACTACTATATACATATTATTAACTAGTAAATACACTATATACACTACTAAATATTATATTAAATAACAAAACTAGATAGTGTATACACTTTCTTCACAACTGTATAAACTTTTATTCTTAGTTGTATACACTTTTATTAATTTATAAAGGCAATATGAACATAAGTGAAAAACAGTTACATGAGATAAAAAAAAACTATATGTATTAACAAATATATACATAATACTTATATTCATAAGTAGATACATTGTATTGACGAGTATTAAACACATGTATGCACATTATTTACAACACACAAACGAATACATATGTATTCACAAGTGAATACACATGAAAACTTAATTTTCTTCTAACTATTGAGATTTTTCTATAATATACATTATTCATTAATGAATACACATGTATTCACTTGTGTATACATATGTATACACTTGTGTATACACATGTATTATGTATACACTTGTGTATACATATGTATTCTGTATTCACTTGTGTATACACATATATTCACTTGTATATACAAATGTATTCACTTTAAAATACATTTTTTCCAACATTAACTTCAATAAATTTGAAACACATCATTTTTAACAACAATCACAAACATATATTAATACAGTCTAGTGTTACAATAAGAATAACATAAAACATGTATATATTTGTGAATAAGCATAAAACAAAAATGAATATATAAGAAATATATAGAGATTTAATGTAACAAATTGGTACAAACATATCATCGAACACCTAGCGTGCAACTCTAATAACTTACATAAATCTACTTTCACTAGTAAATACACAATATATAGTAGTAAATACAACCAATTTACAAAATTAAACACATATTTAACTGATTAAACCTAGATATATGAAAACCCCCAAACGTTTTGTCAGTTTATGAAATATAGTATAATAACAAGTGAATCCGCTTGCATTTACAACTTAATAAAATATAGTGTATAATAGATTCATATCATTTGAAATCAATAGAAAAAATGTCCAGAAATCGAAAAAAAAAATCTAGAAATCAAGAAAAAACTCTAAAATTGGAAAATTAATCGAATCAGATTACTTACAATTGTTCTCGATCATCAATTGTTTGATTGTTCGATTATTCGACATGATTTACAAGTGATTATGATGATGAATTCTGGTTTTCGTGTTGAATCCCGTGAAGGAGTGAGAGAAAGAGTTTGATAAGTGTCTGGTAGTTTGTTTTGAAAGAGAAAGGAGTATATAATTAGATGTTATATTTTGCCCCTCTTATTTCGATTAATTACAAATTTGCCACCTTGTCATTTATTTTTGATCAAAATGATCTAGTGGTAAATAAGTGGTTCCTAATGGTTGTTAAATATTTAATGGTTCCTAATTGAACCCACCTCCCTCTCTCTCTCTCTCTCTCTCTCTCTCTCTCTCTCTCTCTCTCTCTCTCTCTCTCTCTCTCTCTCTATATATATATATATATATATATATATACATGCCGATCGGAATACTCCAAAATCAATTAAAAAGTTTTTTTTTTCAAAACTGTTTCGAAGAATCATCCTAAAATGACCTCTAGAATCATTTTATGAAATAAAAAAAATTTTGATTTTTTTTCGAAATTATTGATTTTTAAAAAGTTGGATGCATTTTTTAGAAAAGTCGATCCATTTAAAAAAATAAGGTGTATTTTAAATCAATTTTTTTGTAATGTTAATAATAAGATGCAGTTTTATCTAGAAAGTATATGCATATTTGAAAAAACAAAATCGCTGCATTTTTTGTAAAATTAGAAACATCCATCTACGTTTTTTCCCGAAAAAAACAAAAATATTTTTATTTCATAAAAGGGTTATGGAGGTTATTTTAGAGAGATTCTCCTAAACAAATGTGAAAAAACAACTTTTGTTTTATTATTTTTTAATAACTTTTTAAAACGTATTTATTTGTATATAGACTTGACATTGTTTGTATTGGATCCTATTCCTATATATATATATATATACTTTATTTTGGTTATAATTATTTATATTAATATTAGTATAATAGATAATAATATTAGTTATTTAGTATAATAAGGATTTTATTTGTCCGTGCTTTGCGGCGATATTTAAAATTATATAATTTTGATCGTCGAGTTAAAGTTTCTAATAAAATCGTATTTTTAGTTTCCTTATTAGATCTCAATGTTTTCGTTTAAGAGTGAAAATATTATTGTTAGTTCAATAATAATATATTCTTAAAATATTATTGTTAGTTTTCATAATAATAACAATAATAATAATAACAATAATAATAATAATAATAATAATAATGGTTACAAAACTTTTAATATAAATCCAAAAATGTTAGTAATATAAATAATAGTAATTTGTGACATATAATATTAATAGATAATGATTTTATTAAAAAGGATTACGGATTAGTAATTGCCTATAAAAGTTAAAAATAAAGAAACCATGACCTCCCTCACATATGTAAAAGGTGTTAACCATCTTAATAAAACTATAAATTGTTCATCAATTCTCTATATATTGTTAATATATTAATTTTAAAATATTACTATTCACTAGCCCACTTAGTTTGTAAATTGAGTATATTTATAACTATAATTTAATGTTTGCATTATATCATTAATAGTAGTATTGGAAATGAACTAAACGAACACGAGCAAAGCTTGTTCATGTTTATTTGTTTAACTTTAACGAACAAATGAACGAATACCAACAAACAGACGAACAAATTTTCTTGTTTGCGTTCGTTCGTTAAAATATCTTGTTTGTGTTCGTTTGTGTTATTTCGTTTAAGTGATAAACGAATATAAATGAACAATAAACAAACATAAATGAACGAACATATCATAATTACATAAAACATATGAAAATAGATATCCAAATATTCAAAAATTTGAATACACATCATTTTAAATTTACAGTTATTTAAGTGTATTAAAATGTAACGAACTTTGTCCATTTTGTTATTGTGTGTGTCCAACTTTCAGAAAATCTATTGTGTGTAATTAACTCTTATTTTTTCACATACGTTGTAAAGGACCGAATTTTTGCTAACGTGTTACTGATTTACTTATTCGAATTTACCAAAAAAAATCTATTTCTTATATCATATGTGAAAAAGAGAGTTGGATACACACAATGGAGGTTCCGAGAGTTCGATACACACAGTAGCAAACGAAAAAAGTTCGTTACACTCTCATACACTTATAAATATTTATATACGTAATCGAATATTGACCTAATAAAAACAAATATTTTAATATCTTAAGTTATATTTACATTATATAGTTATATATGATAATTCAATATAACAAACGTTCATGGACTTAGTTAATTAAACACAAATGAGCAGACACAAACGAACGTTCATGAACATAAATAAACGAAGGAGTTTTTGTTCATGTTTGTCTGTTTAGTTAAATAAACAAAAAATTGTATCCGTATTCGTTCATTTAATATTTAAATGAACTTACCACCAAATGGTTCATGAACTATTCACTACATGATCGACTTAGTTACAACCCTAGATAATAGTAAAAGGTATTAACAAATTTGATTATAACCTAACTAATAAGTAACTACCTTTTAACTTAAAGTATTAAAAATTTGATTATATAGTTTTTGAAGATAAATGATACAAATATAAAAAATGATAATTTGTTAATATTTGATCATATATTTCAAATTTCTTTCTACATCTATATCAATAAAGGTTGTTAAGATCCCAATCTCGATCTTAGGATTTTACGATTTTACGATTTTACGACCTTGTTTGCAAACAACAATCTCGATCCTACATAGGATCTATAAAGCATAGGATCCAAGTAAGATCTCGATATAGATCTTAAGATCTTTGAACGACCCGATATTACTTTTCTTGAATTATAAAACAAAAGATAACTGCATTAAAATAAACTAAAAGTAAAGCGTCAAAGTGGTTACGACATAAAAAGAGTAATTTTCATGATTTATTAAACTTTGACCAGCGAACACATGTAAAATTAAAATCAATATTAACTCAATTAAGCAATCTACATATATATGAATATTATTACACATGTTTCCTTAAGTTCATAGATAAACATTCAATGATTTTGACATATTATTAACAATTATATGAATTAGATATTACAAATTATATTAATATGATAAAAAACCTATTTTGGTAGGATCTTATTATATCGATCCGAACTTACGATTCTGATTTTGCAAACACGAAAACAATCCTAGATAGGATTCCAATCTTAATAACTTTGATATATACTACTCTATAAAATAAATCTGATGTATTCCACTTTTAGAATACTTTTAAAATTAAGTTTTAACACTTACTGTTGGGATTAAAACTGTTAGTTAAAATAGTTTTAGTTTCATTAATACTGTTTCACTAGTACTGCTTGGTTAATACTGTTCTTATTGATATTGTATGAAGACAGTTACTATTGTTGAAGACAAACTGATGGTTACTACTGCTCTTGCTCATTGCTACGGCTCGCTACATGTTTCTACTGCTTGAACATGTTTCTACTGCTTGAAGATAATTATGGATTTATCTTTATCCGATAGTTTCCCAATTATAATTAGAATAGAATTGTAATTGTTTTAGATGTTTCCTATTGTAGATAGGTTTAGCCTCAAGGTCTATATATATAGATCCTTGTAGAAATAAAAACACGTGTATTGATTCATCGATTATTATCAATATATTGAGGCTTAATATTCGACAAACATTATTGTTATTGTTCATTGTTCTTACATATTCATATATACAATATTTGTTTGATCGTTAAACTTGTACTATCAAGGTGTTTATCCGCTGCTAAACTTCCTTGATAGATTAAGATCTTTCGTTTAACTTACTTTGGGTTTACACAACCTAAACGATCCTGACAAGCGGTATCAGAGCACAAGAGGTGCTCAAGATCAACTGATCTACAAGTTTTATAGAAGTCTCAACAAGAAGAATCCAATTAACTAGCATGGCTGATGTGGTAGCCAACAAAGTTCCTGTACTCAACAACAACGATTTTGATCTCTGGAAGCTACGTATCAAGCAACACATACTGCTCTCTGACTATGCAGTATGGGATGTTATCGTTAATGGTAATAAAAAGATTGTTAATCCATATGCTGATGGAATGTCTGGAATTGTTACTCGTCCTACAACTGATCAAGAGAGAAGAGAGAAGCAGACTGAGATAAAGGCACTAAGTATCCTTCTTATTGCTATTCCCAATGAATATCAATCATAATTTGAAGGATACAATGATGCTAAGTCCTTATGGAAAGCATTGGAGAAGAGATTCAGCGGAACTAAGAATACAAAGAATAACAAGAAAGCTCTCCTCAAGCAAGAGTATGAAAATTTCAAGGCACTGAAGGAAGAGAGAATGACTCAAACCTTTGATAGATACAAGAAGCTTACTAGAGAGCTGGGAAGTGCAGGAGTAAGGATTGATAAAGATGATCTAAACAGAAAATTCTTAAGATCATTGGGTGATGAATGGATCATCTATAATGTCTCTTACAGACAAGTTGATGTGTTGGAGGAGATGGAGTTGGATGATCTATACAATGATCTAAGGGTCTTTGAAGCAGAGGTTGAAGCAAAGAAGCCAAACAGCAAAAACAGTATTAACAACTTTAATACTGCTCTTATCACACCTTCTGGAACAACTCAGAATGAAAGTCAAGAAGATCTGACCTTTGAAGCTTTTCTTTCACAAAGCTCTTGTTCTGGTTTAACCAATGAATATCCGGGACAGATTCATAGAGACGATTTGGAAGAGATGGATCTCAAGTGGCAGCTGGCCATGCTATCATTGAGGGAGAGAAGGTTTCTGAACAGAACTGGAAGAAGATTCACTTCAAGAAACAACGACAGAGTTGGCTTTGACAAAAGCAAGGTGAAGTGTTATGATTGTGGTGAACCAGGTCACTTTGCTAGAGAATGCAAGAACAAGACAAAGTTCAACAATTCAAGAAACACACAAGAAAGTTCATCAACATCTCTGATCACACAAGATGTGTTTGGGTATGATTGGAATGACTTGGCTGAAGAAATCAGTCAAACAGAGCATTAATGGCTTTTGTGGTTCCTACTGCTGTTTCTAATGCAATCACTTTAAGTATTGGAGCTTCTGTTTCTACGGCAGAAACTGTTAATACTGATGATGTTGATCCTACTGCAATTTGTGTTTCTACTGCTCCTGTTTCTACTGCTTCTGTTACTACTGCATTAACAGAAAAAATTATTGGATACGACTGGAATGAAGATGAACAAGAATCTACTAAAGAATCCACTCTCATTCAATCATTAATGGCGATTGAATCTTCTTCAAAGGACAATGCAATATCATCTCTCATGGCTGAGGTAAACTCTTAACTTTGTTCTACTAAATGTAAGGAAGTCATGCTTAAATATAGGAATCATAATCAACTTATGTGTGACTCACTTAAATCATTAGAAGAACAAAGAAGATCAAGCTGCTAGGGGTATATAAAATCTAGAAAACCAAATTAAATCTTATAAAGTTAACGAATTAAGTTATCAAGAAAGATTAAGTTTGTTGAATGGCAAAGAAATGATTTGTTAGTTAAGCTTCAGGATGCTAGGGAAGAAATCAAAAGAATAACTGAGGAAAAATATAAGGTTGAATTAAATGTAGGGAAACTAGAATTTGCTTCAAAATCTATAAATAACCTTATTCAACAAAAAATACATGGAAAGTTAAAAGCAGGAATAGATTATAATGAAGTAGCCTCACCATTTATTCAAAATTATATTCCTCCATCATTAGAAGAACCTAAAATCCCAATTTCACAGACACCTCCAACAGAATTATTCAAAGTTGATCCAATTAACTATGAAGAAGTTCTGATTGAGGACTTAGTTGAAGAGAGTAAATTGGATATTGACAAAAACAAGGATATTCCTTTGGAAAATCACTTGATCATAATTGAAAGAGTAACTCAACAAAATTCACAAAGTCTGGTGTCCTTGGTGCCGACTAAACAGTCAAAGAAGACAACTAAGTATGAATGTAACTGCTCTAAGAACAAAAAAGGTCATAAGGAAAAAGAAAAGTCTTGGGTTCACATAGATACACGAGGAAATCAAAGAAATAGGAACCAGTTAAAAATGCAAAAAGGACAAATTTCTAAAAGACATGTGAAAGTGTGTTTTATCTGTGGAAAAGCAAATCATTATGCTAAAATTTGTTTTTATAACCCTGGAAATCAATAGAAGATGCTTCAAAAGAAACACAGGGGGTTGGGGTATAATAGCAAGTTTGAAACATATAAAAATCATCAAAAATCTGCTTCACAAACCATACCTGTAGTTGAAAGAAAATCTAACCTAAACAGTAGAAATATAGTTAATACTGCAAAGAATAACTCTGTTAATACTGGATCGGGTAGAAAGAGTGTTAACAAAAATTCAAACTCTTTTCAAAATAGTAGAAATAAAGTTAATACTCCTAAACAAAATTTTGTTAATACTGCAAAACGTAATGGTATTAATACTGCAAGTGGTAATACTACAAAACGTAATGGTATTAATACTGCAAGTGTTAATACTGCCAAACATAATTTGGTTACTACTGCAAGTGTTAATACTGCAAAACGAAATTTTGTTAAAACAGTATCTGTTTCTACTGCTAAACCAAAGATTGTTAAAACTGCACATGTTTCAAAAACGAAAACAACTAAACAGGTATGGCAACGAAAGATCAAAGTGACTCAACCACCTATTCCACTTGATTTTTCAAACCTTATCCAACGGAAGGTGAGTTACTTTGATGAGATGGGTAAACCCAAGTCAACTTTGGCTTGGGTTCCCTCCAGGAAATAATTCCTTTGTATAAGTGCAGGAACAACCAACAAAAGGTGAAGAGAGTAGTTGGCATGTAGATAGTGGTTGTTCCAAGCACATGACAGGCAACATCTCCTGTCTCAAAACCTTTGAGAAATTTAATGGAGGTTATGTTGCCTTTGGTGGAAATACAAAAGGAGGAAGAATCACTGGAAAGGGAACTGTTAGCAATGGAAGAATAACCAGTCTTCTATGTGCAACAGCTGCAATACAATCTGCTAAGTGTGTCACAAGTGTGTGACCAAAAGAATACTACAATTTTCACTGAGACTGAATGTTTGATAATGGAGCATGGGTATGTCATTGATGAGAGTAAGGTTCTGCTCAGAACACCAAGGAAAGATAATGTTTACTGCTTTGATATGTCCAAGGTCCACCCAACTGGAGAAGCAACTTGTTTTGTCTCTACAGCAACACTTGATGAGTCTACTCTTTGGCACAAGAGGATGTGTCACATGAATCTCAAGTACATCAATGAGTTAGTGATGTCAAATATAGTCAGAGGCCTTACTAATAAGCAATTCTCCCTTGCAGATAATTATGTTGCATGTTTGAAAGGAAAACAACACAAGTCTTCTCACAAGACAAAGGAAGTCAACACCATCAATACTCCTTTACATCTCCTTCATATGGATCCATTTGGACCCACCAATGTAAAGAGTATAGCCAAAAAGTCATACCGCCTTGTTATTACTGATGATTATACGAGGTATACATGGGTGTACTTCCTTGCTACTAAAGATGAGACTAGTCAACTACCCATATCATTCATCACCAAAGTGGAACATCAAATCAATCTGAAGGTGAAGAAGATCATATGTGACAATGGGACAGAGTTCAAGAATCAAGTGCTGAATGAATTTTGTGAGAAGAAGGGGATTGAAAGACAATTTAGTGCAACAAGAACTCCATAACAAAATGGAGTGGTAGAAAGAAGAAATAGGACTCTCATTGAAGCTGCAAGAAGTATGCTAGCAGACTCCAATTTACCTATTTTCTTCTGGGCAGAAGCAGTTAATACTGCTTGCTATGTATAGAATCGAGTCCTATTGGTGAAGTCCCACAACAAGACTCCTTATGAGATCTTACATAAGAGATAGCCCCTAATTAGTTTCTTCAGAGCATTTGGATGTCCTTGTACAGTTCTCAACTCAAAGGACCATCTTGGCAAGTTTGAGAGCAAGGCAGATGTTGGATATTTTGTTGGGTATTCATAACAGAGCAAATCCTATCGAGTTTACAATCATAAGACAAGTATAATTGAAGAAAGTGCCAATGTATCCTTCAATGAAAGCACCCCAAACACCAAATGCCAAGGACCAACCTGGCTGTTTGACATTGATGCTTTAACCAAATCTTTGGAATTCAACTATGACTTCCAACCATCAACATCTGCTCCTTCTGCTCCTGTTTCTATAGCATCTATTCCTACTGCACCACTTCCTACTACATATGTTCCTACTGCTACACCAACTACACCCCAAGTCATTGGTGGTCAATGACTCGATGTGATGGAATATGTTTATCTTCCTATCCCTCACGAAGATCCTCTCCAAGTTTATGACACTATTGAAAAGGTGATTCAAGAGGAATCACTAACCAAAGTACCCAATGATAGAAGCCATTTTACTGATGGGGAAGGCAGCTCACCTAACCCAGAAACTCCAGTCTTTGTCCCAGAATCAGTTCATAGATCAAATGGTTTTCCCCACCTGGTAGAAGATGATGAAAATGGATTTGAACAGATGCTAGTTGAGGAAGCTGAAGATGAAGAAGTTTTCACTCCCAAGAGTACTCCTCAAAGCTCTGGCCCTCCTTCCTTTGGATATGAGATGCCAGAACTCAGTGATACTAATTTGGAGGATTCCTTAAGAGTGGAGAAGGTTCCTACTTCCAGAATACACAAAAACCACCCTATTTCTCAAGTCTTTGGGGACTTTGAAATTCCAATGCAAACAAGGAGTCACACGAAGTCCCAAAAGGGACCTCACATGGACATAAACACCTGTTTATATGCCTGTTTTCTCTCACATCTTGAACCAAAGAGAATACAAGAAGCACTTCTAGATCCAAACTGGATTGAATCTATGCAAGAAGAACTTCTTCAATTCATGATCCAAGATGTATGGAAGTTAGTTCAGTTACCAAGAGGGAAGAAGGTAATTGTCACAAAATTGATCTTCAGGAACAAGAAAAATGAAAGAGGAATAATGATCAAGAACAAGGATAGACTAGTAGCTCAAGGCTACACATAGGAGGAAGGGATTGACTATGAAGATGTTTTTGCACTAGTAGCAAGGATGGAAGCCATAAGACTCTTCCTGGCTTATGCATCTTTCAGGGGCTTCAAGGTGTTTCAGATGGATGCGAAGAGTGATTTTCTATATGGAGTAATAGAGGAGGAAGTGTATGTGAGACAACCACCTGGTTTTGAGGACCCCCAACATCCTCACTTGGTGTACAAATTGGACAAAGCTCTTTATGGGCTTCATCAAGCACCAAGAGAATGGTATGAAACTCTCTCTGATTATCTTCTCAAGAACAATTTCCAAAGAGGTACAATAGACAAGACACTTTTCATCAAGAGGGCTCATTCAGACATCCTACTTGTCCAAATCTATGTGGATGATATCATCTTTGGCTCCACCAAAGATGCTCTGTACAGGGAGTTTGAACAACTGATGCATACCAAGTTCAGAATGAGCTCAATGGGATAATTAACTTTCTTTCTTGGTCTACAAGTCAAACAGAAGCCTGAAGGGTTATTCATCAGTCAATCCAAGTATGTGAAGGACATTCTAACCAAATTTGGTTTCTTGGAGGCAAAGATTGCAAGCACTCATGTAGAGAATCACAAACAATTGACTGCAGATCTTGAGGGTGAGGATGTAGACATTCATAATTACAGATCCATGATTGGCTCTCTCATGTACCTCACTGCTTCAAGACCCGACATCATGTTTGGAGTCTGTGTGTGCAAGATATCAAACCAAGCCAAAGATGTCACATCTTCATGCAGTCAAGAGAATATTTAGATATCTGAAAGGCAAACCTACTTTAGGTTTATGGTATCCCAAAGACTCTCCTTTTGAGTTAATTGCTTATACAGACAGTGATTATGGTGGTGAGAGTTTGAACAGGAAGTCTACTTTAGGAGGATGCCAATTTCTAGGGTCAAGGCTGGTGTCATGGCAGTGCAAGAAGCATACAACTGTGTCAACTTCTTCAACAGAAGCTGAGTATATAGCTGCATCAAGTTGATGTGCTCAATTATTGTGGATACAAAATCAGATGATGGACTATGGATATGCATTCATCAACACTCCAATCTACATAGACAACAAGAGCACAATAAGCATCATCAAAAATCCTGTGAAGCACTCCAAGACCAAGCACATTGAGATTCGATACCATTTTATAAGAGACTGTAATGAAAAGAAATTAATTCATGTTGTAAAAGTCCATACTGATAATCAGTTTGCTGATCTACTCACAAAAGCTTTTGATGTGGGAAGATTTACATTCTTGATTACTAGTATTGGCATGATCAACATGGATTCAAATGTATAAATTGCTCCCTTAAAATCTCAATAAAAGTCCCTTCGAGCAAGCAGTAGTAATGTTCTCTTGAAATAAGTGCTCTACTCTTTAGTGTTGTACTATGTTACTACTGCAACAGTAATAGTAGAAACACTTTTGGCAAGGCAAGTATTTTCATTACTACTGCAAGTTTCATTGATACTGCCAGTTGTTATGTTAATACTGCTTGACCGGTTAATACTGCTAGGAAAGTCATTACTACGACTTGACTAATTAATACTGCAAGTAACTCACATTACTACTGCCAGTTTAGTTAAATTCGGCCAGTTTTGTCATTACTACTGTGATTACCACATTACTACTGCCAATTGTGTTAATACCGCAACAATTATTACTGCAGAGGATTACTTAATTAATAAGATTACTCTGTTAATACCGCGTTGACAGGTCAAAACTCAAGTAGCAATTAATTTTTAACACGTGGCAGTTAATGATTGGACCTACAATTTAAACTATGTCGCGCGTCCAATCCAACAGGCACAAGTTGTTACAAAATCAATCATATAAAAAGGGGGTTTAATTTAATCTTTCAATTAATTAAAATTTCTCAAATCATTTAAACCCTAATTTTCTTCAAACATAGTTGCAACTAAAAATCAATTTTTTTCAATCTCTTTACAACTTTTCACTCAAAACAACAATGGATGAGTTACAGTTTGCTGATAGCCATCACATGGTTGCATATCTATTCAACAAAAAAGACAACCGACATTTTCATCAAATAATTGACTTCTTGAAAAATTCTCATATAAATTTTGCTTTGACTGTGAGCCCTGAATTACATGAAGAACACATTAGAGAATTCTGGGGAACTGCTGTCCTTTCCTCAGAAAAAGAAGTGCCAGTCATCAATGCAACAATAGATGGCACCAAACTCACAATTTCATAGGCAACACTACGTACCCATCTTCAACTGCATGATGCAGAAGGTATATCTTTTTTGCCTAGTCAAACTCTGTTTGAAAATTTTCAAAGAATGGGGTATGAAGGGACTATAAATACAACAAATTTTCAAAAAGCCATGTTGTCCCCTCAATGGAAGTTTTTAATGCACACTTTAAAACAGTGCATTTCACAAAAGAGGACAGGCTGGAATGAAGCAAGTTATTCTTTGGCTACAACCATGGTATGCCTTGCTACAAACCAAACCTTCAATTTTTCAAGATTAATCTTTGATGGGATGCTATGGAACTTGGGACATACTGATCAAAATTTTTTGATGTACCCAAGGTTCATACAACATGTTTTAAACTGTGAAATAATGGATCTCTCAAGATCCCAAACAGTTTTCCCTGCCAAATCTCAAGGTAAGATAGTTTTTGTTAACACGAGAAGGAAAAAAAAAAGGTTTTTTAAACCATGTTACCCCATTGTTCTCTACAATGGTGGTGGTAGCATCCACTACAGATGAAAGACAAGGTACTTTACATATGTCTCAACCCCCATCTGTCCCTATTTCTGCTGCAAGTACTTCTACAGTTCCTACTGTAAGTACTGCACCTGTTTCTACTGAGGGTCTTTCTGTAGTTTCTACTGCAAGTAACCCTCCAGTTTCTGCTGAACCTGATGTCACCCTTATTGTGACAGACCAAATAATCCCATCTGCTTCTACACCTCTTCAAACCCCTCCATTAGTTGCCACTTTTTCAAGAAAGGCAAAGAGAGTTCCTCATTCTCTTAAGCCTAAACCTACCCCTACTCCAATTCTTTCCACTACCTTACCTGAACAATCTTTAGGTGAGGATTTTCAATGGGAAACCAATGAGCTTTTTCCCAATCTCCATGAGGTGTTCTATAAGGAAAAGGATGACCATGTGGGAAGGGCTCAAACTACTGTTGCTTTACCTAGTGGAGCACATGACATTTTGACATGTGCTAAGACCCAGCTCACGGCAACACTACCTGATGATGCTTCTTTTGAGGCATCATTAGAAAGTGGTCCAGGCGCCAAGAAACCTTGGGGGAGGGAACATCTTCTGCTGGGCAGAAGGGTCCCTCTACTTCCTATGATCCACCACCTGTTGGTACTCAACAGGCAAGGAGTGAAGATAGATATAACTACTCTAATATTGAATTGCTGTTAATGTGTCAAATCTTCATAGTTAAATTGGATAAACAAGGGGAGGAACTTTTCAGTTTAACACAACTAGTTCTTAAGTTCGTGGAACAACAAGAGAATCTGACAGCTCAGCTCCAAAAACAACTGCATGAAAGAAGACAAATTGGTACCTCTCATACTTATTCAAGCTCATCTAGCTCTTCAGATGATGCTCCTGATGTTGAAAAAAAGGGGGAGAAGACTAAGGTTGATGTTGTTTTGTCAAAGGAGGAAGTCAATAAGGTTGAGATGGGAAAGGGGGAGGAAGAAAGAAAGAGTGATGAGACTGTAATTACTGCAACTACTAATGTTGACATGGAAAATGATACTGAAGTAGTAGGTCTAGATCATTCAAAAATGGAGGTTGAGGTTGAGGAGAAAATTAATGAAGATGTTGAGGGGGAGAAGGATACAGTTAAGGGGGAGCAGAAGATTGAAAAGATTGAGGGGGGGGGGGGGGGGGGGGAGGAAGTTGTTAATACTTAAGCTTCTATTTCTACTGAAGATATCATGGTTTCTACTGAAATTCATTCTATTGCTTCTGAACCAGTTTCTACTACAGTCCTGGAGGGTGTTTATACTGAAGACATTCCACTGTCTATTCCTACTGGAGAAACCTCAACTGCAATATTCACTGAAGCTACAATCATAACAACCATTCCTCTTGAAACATCTACATCTGAAGCAACAACTACAACCACCATTCCATTATCAACATCTACAACTTTTCCTACTGCAGACACACCTATAGTTCCTACTTCCACTCCAATTTTTGAATCATATGTGGAGGAAACAACAATAGCCGCAGAGCTTTTAAAGATCAAGAAGAGCAAGATAATTCAACAAAGGAAAGTGGAACAAGCCAAAAGGCCAAAAGAAAAGGCATTCACTATTCCATCTGCTATTGATCAAAGCTCAAGGATAGTTGAGGGTGTGGACTACATTGCAGACCTCAGTCAGATTCACAAAGAAAAGATAAGGGTAAGAAGGTTGTGGTGGAGGAAGATAAGAAAGCCAAGAAAAAGGAAAAGAATGAGGAAAAGTTCAATGAACTGGCTGCCTTACAATTGGCTTCAGAGACCTTGGATGTTGGTTGTGATCCTGAAGTTGCAAGAGAACTTCATGTTCAACTTCAACAGGCAGAGTTGGATAAGATTGCTAACTTGGAGAAGGAAAGATTGTTTCTGTTAGCTGAATATGAAAGATATTTAGCAAAGATTAGGAGAGTTGAAGAAGAAACCAAAAAGAAGATGGTGGTGAAGAAACAATATACAAAGGAGAAGTTGGTAAGTGACAAGCAGAAGTTCATGGCCTATCTGAAGTCAAAGGGATACAATGGTAAATCTCTAGGTCCAATGAACATGGGTATTTTGCTTGCTCTTATGGAGAAATAAAGAAAGAAAGAGGATGAGAAGAAAGTAAAGTTGACTAAGAAGGAAGATCAAGATAGATATGAATTGGAGGGGGTATTGAAGAGAGCTCAAGAGACTGGAAGAGTTATGTATAACTCTGAAGGAGAAGAAATTCCTAATCCTCTTCATCCTAAGAAAATTAGTCAGACTGAACAATTAAAGAGAAAGAAAACCTTTTCTACCAGGATACCAAGTAAGAATCCTAGAATAGGTGATTTGCCTACTTCTTCATTTGTATCTATGTCGTTCAACACATAGTCAGTCAAATCATCTATTGAAGAGAAGGAAGGAGATATTGAAATCTCTGAAAATGACTGCTCTGCCCTCATAGTACATAAAGAAAGTTTGCATGTTGAACCTCTAGTTGTGGAGCTTCCTGAAATCATAGATTGGGAATATGTTGGAGGACCAAATAAGACAATCTACTTAGTGACTAGAGCTGATAGGAAAAAGTATGTGATGCCTGCTTTCTACAGGATGGTGAAAGAGTTTTCAAGGGAAGACATTCAGAGATTGTATGATATTGGTGCTAGAAGGTATTCTCAGTATAGAGGTGCTTGTTCAGGCACTGATATTGCACTTGATTGGTTGAATGGCATGTTTAATCCTGAAGAAAAGATGGTAAGCAAAGTCTTCAAGAAGGGAGGAGTTCAAAATCCAGTAATTAAATGGTTCATGTATGAAAGGAGTGGAGTACATTCAATAGTTAGAAAACATGGAGCTATGCAGTTCTATCTGGTTGACAGGAGATATAATCTGGGTATAAGAACTCTTCAAGAGCTGGTCACACTTAGGTTGTATGCTACAAGAACTTCCCAAATGGCGCATGATTTAGTGTGGAGGATAGTTTTGCAAAAGGAATGAAGAACAAGTGAAACAGAATGAAGAAAGAGAGGCCAAACAGAGAGAAGAGTGAATGTATTTTGTAGTCGTTAGTAGTAAAAATTATTGAAAACTTGTTACTTTAATTTGTAATAAAAGATCAAGTTAGGGGGAGATTGTTGGGATTAAAACTGTTAGTTAAAATACTTTTAGTTTCATTAATACTGCTTCATTGGTACTGCTTGGTTAATACTGTTCTTCTTGATACTGCATGAAGACATTTACTACTGCTTGAAGACAATTACTATTGTTGAAGACAAAATGATGGTTACTATTGCTGGTTACTACTACTCTTGCTCATTACTACGGCCCGCTACATGTTTCTACTACTTGAAGATAATTATGGAATTATCTTTATCCGCAAGTTTCGCAATTATAATTAGAATTGAATTGTAATTGTCTTAGATGTTTCCTATTGTAGATAGGTTTAGCCTCAAGGTCTATATATATATATATATATATATATATATATATATATATATATATATATATATATATATATATATATATATATATATATATATATATAGATCCTTGTAGAAAGAAAAACATGTGTATAGATTCATCGATTATTATCAATATATTGAGGCTTAATATTCGACAATCATTATTGATATTGTTCATTGTTCATACATATTCATATATACAATATTTGTTTGATCGTTAAACTTGCACTATCAAGGTGTTTATCCGCTGCTAAACTTCCTTGATAGATGAAGATCTTTCGTTTAACTTACTTTGGCTTTACACAACCTAAACGATCCTGCCACTTACTATTAGTAGTAATTTGTAACTCTCAAATAAATGGTCAAATATATAATCATAATCATTTAATTTCATAGGTGTTCAAAAACTTATATGATAAGTTTTCAAATTAATAAAAAAAATTAATTAGGTTTGAAGATAAATGATGCAAATATATTAAACGATAATTTGTTAGTATTTTACTATATGATTATTATTAATGCATAGTTATGCAACACATATTTCAAACATTTGATGTAAATTTTCTCTTATAAACAAAGTTTAATTCTACCCATCCATCAATGTGAGATAGGAGTAAAACACATAATAAAATAAAATAAAAAATATATCACAAATTTATTTTTAAAGTAGAATTCTCACACCCCGGTTTAGCGGAAGTCTCTCCAGGACGAGACATTAATGGTTCATAGTCAATATATATAACAAAAGACTCTAATGAGACGTTTTGTAAAGAAAAACATAAAAAAATAAACATTGTCTTGACCATGAAACCACAAAGTATTAAATACAAAAAAAGTTTTAAATAAAAACAAGTGTCAACCAAGGAAGTTGACTTGAACACTTAGTTACCCGAGAATTTATTAAAAACAAGTGTCAACCAAGGAAGTTGAGTGGGTGCATGAGTTTAAAAACTGTAATGTAATGTAATGCTTCTCATTAAAAACTACATTGACCAAGTCAACGTGATAATGTATTACACACAAAAATATTTTGAATACCTAGATCACAAGATTTCTTCATTGACCACCCTCAACGTGAATATGTATTGTTAGGTTTACTGTAGGCTCATGAAATGCAAACTTAACAATGTTATGTTTCCTTATGCCGTAGATGTCTAATTCAAACATTCGTTAGGTCATATGTTATGTATGCGTTTATCATATGGGCGCTACCCATCGAGACAAAGATGTCAACTCAAAGATCTATTCACAATACTCGCGTTTAAGTCCATAACTAACTATTCATGATAAATGCCTTATGAATTAGAAACTCTTACCTAAGTAAAACATAACCATTTAAATATATATTCCAACATAAAAAAAAAGGATTTGTGTAACTCACATATAAAAACATGTAAGTAAAATCATGAATACTCAGCTTAGTCTTAAAAAGCATATAAGCAAAAAGACACTTGATACAAATATTATCCTATATTATATTTAATAATATAATTAGGGTTACGCCATGTAAACAATTAGGGTTTAAATATATTGTGTATAAATATATATGTATTATATTTCAACCTACATATATATTTATGTTTTGTCAAAAATAAACATGTGTTTGTATTATCTATGTATGCAAATCCAAATATGCACTTCGATCTGGATGTAAGTAAATATAACTAAATCTTTACTAAACAAATCTCCTTCGTTAGCTCTTCTCAAATACAACCAGGTATGTCGGTGAGGGTGGTTATCACTAAACGTATTAAAAACCGACCTCACTAGTAGCTTGGTCTTGTATTTATAGGTTAGACTTTCTTTGACAACAAGTTAAGCAATTCCAATAATCGTAAAATACCAGTTTTTATTTTAAATCCCTTTAAATTCGAAAATCACATATAAAAGTGTAAAATGATAATTTCCTTTCAATAAAGTAACATTTTGTTGATTCCTTGCAATTTGAGTAAAATACAGTTTTCTAATTAAACATTTAGCAAAAGATATATATATATATATATATATATATATATATATATATATATATATATATATATATATATATATATATATATATATATATATATATATATATTGTTAGAGCAAGGATTGATAGGCTCAGTAACTTGGGTTAGATTGATCACTCTCTTGGCCTCCTGCTCAAGCAGTGCAAACCTAACAGACTCTTGGCGAGTCTAAGGTGGACAAGAGATTGATCGGAATGGCTTGACGGAATATGGTTAAGTATTCCAGTCAGTGAGTATGTGAGGAAGATGATGAAGCTGCCTCTAAAACCTGAAGTGTTGGGTATTTATACCCAATATTGCCAGGTACCAACAACAGTCATGATGATCATTTATTGTTCATCAATAGGATTCCAACGGGTGTAAGTGAAAAGGTAACGCTCCTGCAATGATATAATCTCATCAATGCCTTTGACGGTTACATCCAAGCATTAGGCTTGGATGTCTGACTGGCAGAATGTCAGGAGCAAGATACCTTGAGATGAACTCCAAAGCATCAGTGTTGGTCTAGAGTAATGCAGACATATGTATACAAGGTATAAGTATTGGTTCTGGAGTGTCGGGCCAAAAGCATGAGTGACAGCCTAGGCGTAAGTGCTACCAAGGTGCCGGACATCGTACCACGAGTGCCGGACGCCGGGATACGAGTGCCGGACACCGGGCCACGGGTGCCGGACTTTGGGGCCAAATTCCCGGACACGGAGTCGGATTCCCGGACGTGGGGCTAAGTGTCGGGTGTCGGGGCCTAAATGCCGGACACGGGGCCAAGGCTAGGGTGCCGGGGCCAAGGCTCGGGTGCCGGGGCCAAATTCCCGGACACGGGGCCATTTTACCCGGACACGGGGCCTGGTGCCGGGGCCATTTTACCCGGACACGCGGCCGTTTTACCCGGACACGGGACCTGGTGCCGGGGCCATTTTACCCGGACACGGGGCCGGGTGCCGGGGCCATTTTACCTGGTCACGGGGTATCTGGGTGTTGGGCTCACGTTCCGGGTTCTGGTCCTTTTGTCAGATTGAGATTCAGTGGGCCGAACCCAAATGTTAGGTTTGATAGGCTATAAGTATAAGCCATCACCTACTAACACTATCATGCCTCCCAGTTAGGTTTTAAAAATTAGGTTTTGAAGCCTAACTCTTCTGCTTTAGGCGATCGGTAAGTTTTTTTTTGCGACGTCCGGTTCCTGTCCGGTGGCTAGGCAAGTAGCCGGCATACAGCCGACCTTTTTTTGCTGGCGACGTGGTGCGTTAGCCGGCATATAGCCGGCCTTTTGTGCCGGCGAAATGTTTTTTGTAACTGAGGCCCTCTCTTCTTTTTGTTTTTGGGAACATGTGAGTTTACTCATTCCAATCAGAAGCTTCGTCTTTTGCGGGTAAGTTATTGTTGTTTTCTCCATCCTTGCAGCTTAAGTCTTATATTTATCTTATCAGTATTCTTGAATTGTAGCCATTTGTTATAATAGTTTCAAAAGCTGAAATGGTTTCCCGAAAAGAGAAAGAGAATGATAAACCCCTTTTAGAGAAAGAGGTTAGGAGATGCAGTAGTGGCATCAATGATGTTAAGCTAGCGGATTTAATAACTAGGTTTCCATGCCTTAGTTCCTTCAATCCTGTAGCACCTACCATAGACCAACGTGCCACTGCGCCTCCTTCAGGAAAAATTACTTTATACACCAGCCTTCTTACCCATTCAAACCTTAGACTTCCATGTAGCTCCTTTTATATAAAAGTGCTAACTCATTACAAAATTGGATTTGCCCAAATGCATCCTGTAGGTGCTGCTAAGGTCATAATGTTTGAGATGTTGTTGGCTGGGATGAAAGTTGCTTGTTCTGTAGATTTGTTTAGGCATTTTTATAAACTGTGTAAATCTAGAGACTGGTTTAGCCTAGAACAGGGGGAGAGAAGCAAAGAATGGAAGCTAGTTGAGGATCCTCCTAATAGGCTTAAGAACTGGCGGTTTGACTTTATTTTTGTGGATAAATCGTTTATTAAGCTTTGGTCAAGTGCCCTTTTTAGCTGGCCATCTAAGATACCCAACGGAGTAAATGAACTCCCCGAGCTTTCCGTTCCTAAGGCAGAGGCATATGCACGCCTCCGTCGTATGTCTGTGAAGTATAGGATATGCCCCGAAGGGGTGTTGGCGATGGCTGGAATTATTAAGGATGTTGAAGAGGAGACGGTTCCCTTCATTGTGTCGAAGACATCAAAGAAACGTGGGTCTCTTTAAAATCCTTTTTTGAC
The DNA here is from genome assembly GCA_910822075.1 of Senecio squalidus. NCBI lineage: Eukaryota > Viridiplantae > Streptophyta > Magnoliopsida > Asterales > Asteraceae > Senecio > Senecio squalidus. Next base: position 62,056,535 of record CAJVGC010000590.1, on the reverse strand, counting down.
TTTATTATTTCGTGAAGTTGATTGTCATTTATATCTTTTCTTTGTTGCAGTTACGGGGTTGCTAGATTTCTTAGTGGGGGATGAAGAATGTGAAGTAGAGGATCATCCGCCTGCCGTAGCTTGCCAGATGTACAAAGCAGCTGGTGTTGATTTCCCTGTTCGTTCTCCTACAGGAAGAGAGGGGCAGGGCCTGGAGGTTAGGCTTCCGCTTCCAGAGAATACTGAGGATGAAGATCTCGTAGGATCCCCTGCTGGTATTATTTCAAACCTTTTGGTCTATTCATTTAAATAATAGCTATATATAACTGATGTTTTTCGTTTATGTAGGTGATGATCTTAATCCAAATGGTTACATGCTTGAAGAGCAGGATTCTTCTCGTCAGAGACAAGGTACCTATGAGTTATGATTATTTTTCTTTGTTTCTAGTAACTAACTTGTCTTTCTTTTATGCAGTTGAGTTGGAGGATATTGGATCTGACGATGGTCATGAGCCATGCTTTGATGGTGCATCTGTGTTAGGAAAGAGGCCATCAATAGATGTTGAGGATTATGACCTTCCTACACCCAAATCTCAAAAAGTGTTGTTCCCTGCTTCTCCACTTCTTGGAACAACTCTTGTAAGGCGTTATGGGGGCCTTCAGATGGCGCCCCATGTATCTACTAGTATGGGTTTTGTTGGCACGCCATCTAGTCAACGTTTTGTGCCTGCCTGGTTATTTTGTGTGGGTGACAATGGGCAAACTGTTGGATCTGTTAGGGATTTCATGGACAATGTTGTCCCACCTCAACTTGTTATGCAGTCAAAGTTGCAAGGAACTTCTGAATTGTTGGATGATGCTGATTTGAGCCTTTTTCATGGCTTTATGGGACATATACTTGCTAGGCAGCGTATATGTGAAGATCATGAAAAATTGAAAGTTGATTACTCGGATCTGAAGAAAGAGGTGGAAATTTTGGCTTTGTTTAGGAAAGATCTTGGGGCAGAACGCGAGATTGTTTCCGGCCAGGACAAGGAGATTAGTGATCTTTCTGCCAAGATTTCCAACTTAGAGGAAGAGAGGGATGGATTGGTAGGGAGGGCGCATGAGTATGAAAACATCTTGGCTGCAAAGGATAAGGAGTTGGCGACTGTGACCAAGTCTTTAGAAGTTGAGAGACAGGTAGTTGAGTCTCAGCGCCAGCAACTTGATGCTGCCTTTCAGGGTAGAAAAGACCTTCTTGCTGCTTTTCCTGAGTTGTTCAAGCTATTACTTGATCATCCTGATGTGATGAATTTGATGTTGGAAGTTAATCGGGCTACTCATGCATTTGGTAAACACATTGTAGGGACCAAGTTGCGATCCGTTGCCGGTGATGCAGTGCTACCCTTTCTTGATCCTTTGGCGCAAATTCAGATTCGAGCTGCTAATGCTTTGTTTGAAAAGAAAACTTTTCTTATCCCGGAGCGCATTGTCCAAGACTTGGACATTTCTATTGATGATCTTCTTGCTATTGTTACACCACCGGTGTCCATGCCACCAGTGTAGTTTTTGCTCTTTTTTTTATATGTTTGAACATTTTCCCTTTCTGTTATGAATATCAGCTTTATAAGCTTTATGGTTTGGATATTTTGCTTGGCTCTATGAGTGGTTTCTTTTTAATAATAAATGTTTATCCGTTGGATATTTATCTTAGGATTTGTTTGCTATTTAAGCATATTATATCAGTGATGCATTATTTGGTTAACCGTTTATTTGTATTACTCGCGAGGTATGTCGCTTCCCTATGAGAAGTGCATATCTTTTCTCAAGTAGATGAAAAGACGTGTTCGCATGTTTTGGCTTAGACATGAGTGTCTTATTTGGCCTTATGCTTGTGATGTTGAACAATGTTCATAAAATAAAAAGATAATGCAGTGCATAATTGGGATAATATCAGACCAAACATTTTATTATAAGGCATGGTATCCATGTCCTTGACAGAAAACAAGATTAAACTTTGACAAAACATGAAAACATAGAATAAAAATTTATAAGACCTTGATCTAGGTTTAGTCTATGTATGTCTGATCTTCAATCATAAGGATGTGACCTTCTGGCGGTCCCGGTCGTTCAGTATTCTCCCCCCTCTTTTGCCAGACATACGTTTTATGGGTTGGGGTCCTGTTGGTTTGTTGTCTTGCAGCTGCCACTAGGTGTTCTAACTTTCCTTCGTCCAGCGCCCTTCTTATCTCTCCTTTCAATTCCCGACAGGCGTTGGTGTCATGTCCATGGTCCTCGTGAAATTCACAGTACTTGTTCATGTTTTTCTTACCAGACCTGTGTGCCATTTGTGGTGGAGGTTTAAAAGTGGAGCCTACACGCTCTGTCTGCAGGATCTCTTTCGGGGTCTTGTTGAGAAATGGCTCAGATGCAGTCTTTTCATAAGGGCTAAACCTTCTGTTGCCTCTGTCATCCCGTCTGTCATTTCTCCTATCTTCCCGCTGTTGGTCCTGTCTACCTGACGCTGACCCACCGTTCCAAAGCTT
>CAJVGC010000590.1:61975955-62053928 GCA_910822075.1 Senecio squalidus | reverse complement strand
AAAAAAATAGGTCCTACTTTTCTTTTCTCGGTTCGGGTTACTCTATTAAATTGGGTTGATACATGTATTAAGTTTCTATTAATCTGAGGTCATAGCTTTTTTTATCTCCTTTTTATTACCCTTTTTTTATATTTGTTATTAGTTTTATCATGATTTATGTTTTAACAATTTATATACTCTTAAACAATTTCCATTAATATACATTTTAGATATACATGACAATTCGCAAGCCCAAATTTTTCGTTATCATAATTAACAAATGAAATTTAGTATCATAACAACAAAGATATTTCGAAAAGTCCTAATCAATCAATAAACAAAAACATAAAGAAACCAAAATAACAAACTGATGATCACTGTTTAGAAATGGAAATCATAAAACATTTCCAATATATAATGTCAAATTTCGCCGAAAAGCATGTTTGTTACCCATCTCAACTTGTGTTCATCATGAAATGGAAAATATTGTTCCAAAATTAGCATTGAAACTGAAAATGGGCTGGAGATTGTAGCATAACCATTGTTAAGAGTTTGGGCCACCTATAGACTTAATTTGCAGTATTCTTTTCTTTAGTATAAAGGTTTTCGAAGATTTTTTTAGATTTTATTAAAAATATTTATTTCGGATTTTTTTCAATTATGGTCATGGATCCGTCAGGTGTATATGACACGTTAGTTTTATTAAACAATTTGGCACACGCGTTTATTTGCCATTGAACTTGGCATTTGCGAACCACGTGGCTTATGAATTTGAATATGGTCTTTGATTTTCGAATACATCCTACATCGTCGAGATTTTGTTATTCGTGTTTTGGGGTTTTTATTTCTGCATATTTTGTTTAGGTGGGCCAAAATGGTATGTTGCATTGCAGTGTTCAATATATTTAATAAAAAGTCAAAATTTATATAATAGGCCCTAATCACTTTTGTAGCTAATGGGTAATTGACATAAAAAACCAGCCCACCAAGAATTAATGTAATTTAACATTTAACAAAAAGCTAAATCAAAAAATAAATATCTTTATTCATCTCCTTTAATCTTTAATATATAATAAAAGAGAGGCCTTAAATGCCACATGGCGAAGTAAGGGACCTTTAGATTTGATTTCAACCGTTAGATCAAATTGATGATGTCATCAAACACTATTTTCATTTTAGTTGTCCCCACATCGCCTTAGGTATGAAACTTTTTCATACTTCTAGCCTATATATATCATATGCCTTTAGTTTTTCCTACTTTGTCCCACATCGCTTCATGTATGAAACTCTTTCAGACTTCTAGCTTATATATATCATATGTCTTTGGATTAAAAATATAGGTCGACGGTAATTTTCAGGTCAATCGGGTCAAACCGAAACCCGACAAACTGGAACTATTCTATCCCGAAACCCGACCCTATTATGAATCGGGTGTTGCCTTAAATGCCACATGGCGAAGTAACGACCCTTAGATGGGTTAACTTATTTGATTTCAACCGTTAGATCAAATTGATGATGTCATCAACACTATTTTCATTTTACACTCTTTTACAAAACATAATTACATTATCTCTTTAATTCCAATCTCTACTTAAACAAAATTCCAATTTACTTAAAAAAATATGATTTACATAATTTTTATTTAAAATCTCCTAATAAAAAATATTAAAACATGTGTATAAACGTAAAAGTGTTTATGTTATATAACTAACATGTGTATAAACGTAAAGGTATATATATGTTATTATATGTATAACATTGTCTTTTTATAATAACCTAAAATCTACATAAACATAAAGTTTACAATTCAATTTTTATTTTTTTCCGCGCTATCGCGGGACAATAATCTAGTAGTTTAATACAGTACTAAAACAACAAAATGATCACAATCGTTACAAGTACAAAAACTAAAGTTTAAATATAATGAAATTTAATTTAAATCCTCGAATGCGAAAGAACTAGTCACCCTTTCGTGACGGTTCAATTTCATTTCTTTACTATTATAATGGACGAGTTTTGCGGCCACTTGCTCTGCCACAAGTAATAGCATTCTTCGGGATCGGGTACTCATCTCTCCATGAATTCACAGGTGAATATACCCGAAGATAAAATTGTTGACCTAAATATTGTCGAGCCCAATTTTGTGATCTTATGTTCCACATTCCGACATTGTCTAATGGCACATACAACGCGGTCCAGGATTTTGGATATACCTATACATATTAAGTTAACACATCCTGTGATTAGTGACCAAAGTTCCTTTTAGGTACGATTTTGTACTTTTATATATAGATATATATATATATATATATATATATATATATATATATATATATAGAGAGAGAGAGAGAGAGAGAGAGAGAGAGAGAGAGAGAGAGAGAGAGAGAGAGAGAGAGAGAGAGAGAGGTTGATTCTTGTATACCAACCTTTAGATAAAATAAGTAAAAAAAAAATAAAAAAATAATATCTAAAGTCAGTGTTTTTGTATTATGGTTCATTTTAATCATATCTCAAACTTTAAGTTTGTAGTTTTATTATTGTGCATAAAATTTGAATATTTACTGTACAAAAATAATGAAATTGATGCACAACCCCAAAACGACATATATATCTTGATGCATGTCAAAACTTGTTTTTCTAAAATTTGTTATAATTGAATAAATAAATATAATAAATAATTACATATATCATAAATTATATTTTTATTTTTTTTTAATTATTTTAGTAAATATTGTTTTATAAGAACTTCTTCCTATATATATATACTAGATTATTGTCCCGCGATAGCGCGGAAAAAAATAAAAATTGAATCATGAATTTTACTTTTATGTAGATTTTAATTTATTATGAGAAAATATTGTTGTACATAGAATATATATATATACTTTTACGTTTCTACACATGTTGTTTATAGTTATAATAACATATACACCTTTATTTTTATACACATGGTTTGATATTTTGTGTTATGAGATTTTAGAATAATAAGAAGGTAAATTATAGTCCAAATTAAATGATTCTATAAATAAATTATAATTATGTTTTTTTTATTTGAGTAAAGATTGAATAAAAGAGAGAATGTAATTATGTATTGTAAGAGGGTGTAAAATGAAAATAATCTTTGATGACATCATCAATCTGATCTAACGGCTGACATCAAAGAGGTTAATCCATCCAACGGATCTTAATTCGCCATGTGGCATTTAAGGCGCTTCTTTTATTATATATTAAAGATATAGAGAGAGAGAGACGTAAATCAATGTCTTTTCTCAAGTATTACTAATTTGTCAATCCATCTTTCCATAAAGTATTAAATTTTCCAAAATGCATTAATTAATATTTATTTCCTACATATATTTAACTACGATTTAACTTAAATTTTAATTTATAGTTATTTTCTATTTATTTATCTAATGTCCAAACCGACATAACATTGTTTAATATAATTTTATCTCGCTGTATCACCCGGGTTTGCTGCTAGTACCACAAAAACCATGGGGGTAATGTACTCAAAATTTGTTCCTATAAACATTAGTGTACCTGAACAGTAGATCGTGAAATTCCGTCTCTTAAATTGTAACTCGTTCGACTAGCAGCCGACCATTGCCCTCCGTCCATCCTGTAAATACAACCGATGTCTTAAAGTTTAGTAGCTAACACGATATAAAGGTGACAAAAAACACGATATAAACAATGTCATATCTAGGAATACGAAGTTTTAACAAGAATAAATATGCATTACCCGACGACAAAGAAAAAGTGTCCATCAATATGCCACGACTGAACAGTATCTTCATCATTCTCAAACACGATTTCAGCAAACCCTCTGAAATCTGCAGCCATGACGGATGTTTGGAGGTACCCACCACCCCCGTTTGGGGTGTCGGAGATTGTTCCAAGAGAAAAGACTCCGGAGATTTTGAAATAATCAGCAATTTTCAAAGGGGTGTCTGCTGGTATAAATGATACGCTGTTTACAGCGTACCTTTTCTTGCCGTTTATGATTGGAGCAGAGTTTGCAAGCCTTATGGTTCGAGTAAAGTTAACCATTCCGTAATGGTACGAGCCTTGTGGGTTAGGTCTTGGTCCACTTGCGGTCAAGTTTTGCCTGTTTAAATGTAAACATTATATGTTTGGATTAGAGGTGACAATTTAGCCTTTGTTAAATTGCAAAGTTTAAAGCTTTTGTCACATCTATAAATGTATAATGTCTCTAAAATAACACGATTTTAATATGTACCTAATGGATCGGGCTTGATTTAAAGACCAGTCGATTTGGATGGTGGGGCCACCGGGTGGAGGAGCTGGAAAAGTTCCTGGAGAATTACTATAACGAAGAATGGAAGTTGCGGTGAGAACTTGTGAGGTGAACCGAGTGGAGACAACCATGTAGTAATTTTGTGGTGGTTGATCCGCGATGACTAAAACCGAGTAAGATTGGCCCAAATGGATATCAAGAGAGGAGTATGTGTTCTGAAGAGCATGAGTCCCTTCAACCTCAACTAACAACATCTTATGCCCTTGGATCCTGAAATTGATCGATGTTGTGATCCCCACATTTGATATCCTGAACCTATACGTTTTACCTGAATGAAATTTTAAATTTGTCGGATTTTGAAAAACAACATGACACGATTATGATTATATCTAACTATATTTAAGCAAAGTAGCAACGAATTATTGAATTCTGTAGTCTTTTACCTTGATCAACATTGAATGTGAATCCGTTAGATCCACGACCATTGATAAGAAGACCGTCAGGGAATGGAAGATCACCCCCCCCTTCTAAAATTGCTTTCAAATCCTACACAATTTCATTTTCACATCATTACATTACAATAAAATAAAATAAAACAAAACTAGAATAACTTAGTTTGCTTTGGCAAAGAGACTTACCGTGTGGTTTTGTTTAAACCAATCACCCGCTAGAATGGTGAAATCTCCCGCTGGTGGTGGAAAGGGGACAGGGATCAAAGGGCGGCTAGAGATGGTTATGCCGCCAAAACCACCAGCCGCCCTATGAAATCCGAGGGAAGGAAAGTAGAAAAAGCTGCCTATTTGATCTTTTACTTGAAGAATGTAGGTGAAATTGGCACCAGGTGGGATTGGGCAATTTGTGCCATAAACTCCATCTTGCCATGAATTCCTCCTTTGTTGTATCCCATTCCTAATTTCATATATTCTTTCATTATTTTCGAATCAAATACTTAAATTATTCAAAAAGAAAAAAAATGTACACAACACTTTTGACATTTTTATCTTTATATCACAAAACAAGTTTTCTAGTGTTTTCGTATTTCGTAAGAGGCAAAAACAAGTTCAAAATGTAAAAACTAACCATGTAATGAGGAATGGTTCATCTAAGCTATTGACAATATTAACAATGACATTATCATTAGTAACGGAATCAATTTGAGGCCCCGGAAACTGTCCATTTATCAATATCCCCTGCAACAAGCAACCAAATTCAAAATCCGAATAAATAACAATCGGATCCTGCTAAGAATAGTCCTATGGGTTATTTTTAACAAGTTATTACGAGCTTTATTTTTTTATACATTTCTAAAACAACATACTGCGCGTTTAAAAATCACAAATAAATTACGAATATACAACCAAATTATGCATATAAGCATACCTGTTGTTTAACACCAAGAGGGTATATATCACCATAAGTTACATTCCAGTTAAAAAACCTATAAGGGTCTTCACAGTTAATGTTTGTTGCTATTGTAATGAACATGAATAACATTAATGATGTTTTTAGACCCCATTGATTCATGTTTTTTCAAACAGGGTGTTTTTGTGATGATTTTGTTTGGGTATAATGTAGGAAGGATGTGTGTGAAGAATGGTATAAAAAAAAGTGTAAATAGTGTGTGAGATAGATATATACAAAAAAAAAATAGATAAATATGATTTTTCAGATCTGGTTGCATAAGATGCTTCTGCTATGCAAGTTGTAGTTTCAGTAAGTATGATGCACCACTCTCACTCTCACTCTCAATAAATGAACTCTAGGCTGTAAAAAGAAAAAATTGTTTATTATTGTTACTACTAATTTTTACACGTGACGAATTTTTCCTTGGAAACCCTCGTGGGGCTGGGTTTGATCGTTATGCGGACCTCGAACCTGGGGTGCTCGTTGGAATATTACGAGTAGGCTCCGTTGTACAATCATTTGCCGTTTCCACAAAAAACTATTAATTTTTCAGTATTAGATTGTAAATGAACCTTGCTAGAAAAATAAGAAATCCATCTCTAACAAAATCCAAATAAACCATGTATTTGTTTCATTCGGGCTTTCTTCGTTATACCTATAACCGCAGGAAAAATTTCGTTTTCTATATTTTTCATGTTTTTTTCAAAAGAAAAAAAAAAAAGGAAAAATGAAGTCGAACACTTAAAAAGAACAAAAGTTAATTGCATTTTCTTTTGTTAGTAAGGCAAATTTCATTGATTCTAATAGTTAATTGCAATTGCTATACTTGTTTAAGTTTTAATTGATCATGGAAAAACATAACAAAAATATTGTTAAAGCGGAAACGATAAGTTTTTACTCAATAAACTCCGTATTTCAAATGATTGGTAAATGCATAAATAGACGAATCAAACAAGTTTTGAAGTAACAAGACACCAAACAATTTCAATTAAAAAAACAGCATCAAATAGCTAGCTTGAAATTAAGTATTGGAAATATGTTTGATAAAACAAAAGGCAATTCATAATACAAGGCGATAATTGTGTTTAGACAAATTTACCCTTGATTTTCACATGTGAAAAAAATATATATAAAATGTAAGGGTAAACTAGTCATTATAATTTTCTAAACTTTATAACATCAATTGAAATATGGCGGGAATATATATATATATAGAGTTTTTGAATGTGAAGAATTATATATAAAAGAAATGCAAGTTGTATGAGGCAGCTGTATAAAACATCGACAAGACCCCATCCCCGTTATTTGCGTTCCATGTGACTACTAATTTTTTACGACTTTATTTAATCTTGGTATAACGCGTTTCCCTTACTTACCACTTGTTTAATTTACGAAAACAATATTAATTTATACTAGTGCATAAACCAAATTTAGTGTTAATATATTAATATTTACTATATATAATTTAGGAAGCGGTAGATTAATACTTGAAATTTTATTCAAAATTAGGTGAGTGAATACTATTTACGGAATAGTATAACATCTAAGCAGGCACCACAACGTTTCAGTTTATTTAAAAATAATTTAAGGAGTGGTAGGTTATTATTTAGAAATTTTTATCCAAAATTGGATGAGTAAACACTATTCACGAAATAGTGTATCCAAGCAGGCAGCACAATGTGGCGGTAGGCAGTCCCCCACCTTACAAAGGTGGCGAGTGTTCGAGCCTTGCTTCTAGAAACACCTAACTATTTTTTTTGTTTTAATATCAATTTTATCTTTTTTTGTTTTAATATCAATTTTATCTTTGAAAATTATAGCTTAGTCCCTACACTATATATATTATATCTAAGGCTAAAGGGAATAAGGTGCTAAACTCACCACCAACTCACCCTGCCACGTCAGTTTTCTCTCTTTAGAAAACAAACTCACCTTACTCAGGAAATAACACTCACCACGCACTCACCGCCAACTCACCTTACCAAACTCACCTTACCATTTTCATTTAAATACTATTATTTATAAACTAAAAAAATTAATATTTACGTAAACGTAAACGTTAAAAACGTAAACGAAATTTAAAACTTTTATTCAAACGTTAAAAATGGTACACGAATATTAAAAAGACATTACAAATAAAGATTAAACTAAGCATTAAGAGACAAGTGTTCGATCAAATCGTGTCGAAGGTTTGAGTGTACTTCTGATGAGGTGATCCAACGCGTAATAGCTCGCACTTGTTCCTCATTTCGCAACGGGTCTTCCGGTTGATGTGCGTCTTCCGGGAACCATCTGGGAGATATCGCATATCCTTTGAATTTTCGAATCATATTATGTAATATGATGCATGTGTACATCATATTAGTAATCTTGTTTTTATCCCGAGTTCGTGTAGGATTGGCGAGTATCGCCCACTTCTTTTTCAGAACACCAAACGCTCGTTCGACATCTTTTCTTGCTGATTCCTGCCTTTTTTTATACAAAATTCTCTTGTGGTCATTACTAGCTGGTTCAGGAATCGTCTTAACGAACGGGGCCAGTTCTGGGTATATCCCATCAACAAGATAGTATCCACTTGGGTAAGTTACGCCATTAGCCTCGAATGGAATCTCTGGTGCCCGTCCAGTTTTGAGATCATTAAATAATGGCGACTGATGTAAAACGTTGATGTCGTTGTTCGACCCAGCCACACCGAAGAAAGCATGCCATATCCATAAGTCTTGCGACGCAACAACTTCGAGCAAAATGAACGGATTCGAACCATGATCACGTCTAACGTATTGTGCTTTAAACTTGTACTGACAACCGAACCACTCCCAGTCTGTACAATCAAGGCTTCCTAACATCCCTGGGAACCCGTGCTTTTGTTCGTGATGCCGATATAGTTTTTCGACATCAGTAATCGTGGGTTTCCTCAAATACTCAGGTCCATAAATTTTTATAACAGCTTCACAAAAATGATCGCGAGATTCACGCGCAGTTCTCTCGCTCATTTGCATATATTCATCTAGAAAATCAGCATTGACGCCGTATGCCAATTCACGAATTGCAGATGTACACTTTAACAACCCAGAGACGCCCATTCTTCCGGAACAATCCATACTGTCACGAAAGTATGGATCGTGATCAATTACAGCAGCAACTATCTCGTTGTATAGAGGGCGACCCATTCGGAACGTCTTCTTAAATTTCTCAAGATCATACATCGGTTCATCGCTAAAAAAAGCGTTAACTAAACGCTGATGAGAACCAGTACGATCTCGATTTATAACATTTCTTGTTGGTCGGTTTGCTATTCGTCTTCTTTTAATAAACGAAATCGCTCGTTTAATCATAGTTATCTTACGAAGACGGCTAGTAAATTCTGCTTCTCCATCAAAATCAAGGCCCATAATCGTAGCCGAATTCATTTTCTAAAAAATAGTGAATGTGTGAAGTGATGTATTGAGAGAGTTTGGTATAAAATGAGAATGTTGTGTTTAAAAATTGTTGAGTTAGTGAGTATTTATAGATAAAAAAATTGGGGTTTAAAAAAGTTTTTTTTTTTTTTAGACATCTCAACGGCTGAATTTTTTGTGGGGCCCACCATTTACAAAATTCACCATGGGTGACTTACTCACCTTTTGAAGCCAAAAGAAACACCCAACTCACCGCCACGTCATGGTGACTTACTCACCATTTGAGCAGCGGGATAGCACTCACGTGTGGGTTGCAAACTCACCATGGTGAGTTTGCCTCTATTCCGTTTAGCCTAACAATCTTTAGGCTTTTTCAGTTTAGTTTTTTATTATACATTTTTTTTAAGTTTATAAACTTTAATTAGTCTTGGGTTATTATTATTATTTTCACATAGGACTTCGTTTTATTTTATAGGTTCTAATTTTATTTACGTTTTCTATCATCTCCTTTTACGTTGTGTTTTCTTAAAAAGGTTCCGACATTTTTATTATTTTTTTCTTCATATTGTAAAATGATTGTTATAAGTTATGTTGTTAGGTGATAATATCTATGAAAAAATAACACACGAAATATACAATTAATTGTTATCATATGTTAATATATAATTATTGGGAAAACTATATTTAAAAATTAAACATAAATATTATGTACATACATATTTACATGTTATCAACTTCTTTAGAGTCAAACATTTTTGAAACATCAACACAATTTAAAATTATAAAATAAATTGGTAAAATACTATTGTTAAAAAGTGGCATACTTGTAAAATTGTTAACTCTACTACATTATAATGCATTTGGCATTTTTAAGAGATTAAGAGATTGACTTTTTAAGAGTTAGCTTTTAAGAGGTTTACAACACTCTATGCATATGATACATCACTTTAAGCATACAATACACCACACACACACAACACACACATACACATACACAACACAACACAACACAACACAACACAACACAACACACAACACAACACAACACAACACAACACAACACACACACACACACACACAACACAACACACACACACACACACACACACAAACACACACACACACACACACACACACACACACACACACACACACACACACACACAACCCACTCTCTCTCTAAATGCTCTGACCTCTCTCTACAAAGTTGTCCGCCGCCGGAACCACCCTACCTCACCTCACCTCACCTAAACCACCTTAAATCACCCACAGAACCCTAGCCAGTGGCCGGAACATAAATGCTTAACCCTAGCCGTCGCCGGAACCCGATGTGTATCTCAAACATCTCTGTTTTCCGGTGGTAAGTTTTTGTAAAAGTTTTTCCGGTGGTTTCAACGAACTTTTTGGCTGTTTTTGGAACCCCACGTTGAACCCCCTCTTTGAGGGTTTGGATCTTCGTGGTTTGGATCTTGAGCCGCCGATCCCTTTCTTTGGGTGGATCTCTCTAAAATTCTTAACCTTTCTCTCTTTTCTTTCTTTCGGATATCGACTAATCTTGAGCCGTCGGTCCCTTTCTTTGGGTGGATCTTGGTTAATCATATATCGTCGATTTGATTCTGTTTTAGGTAAGATTTTCAGTCACTCTTCTATTTAAAAGTTTCTTTGTATATTTATCTTCAAACGGGTGTTTCTTGTCGGAAATTTTGGTTGACATTGTTAGATTTTGGTGTTGCATATGTTTTCTAAGGTTTCCGTGTGCTCTTGGCTCTTAATGTAACCCCCCAATCTTACAAAGCATACAAAATGATATCGAAAGGAAGTTAAAAGGCAAAAGGGTGTTAAACTTATGCAAAAGCAAACCGAATATTCAAAAGAAAACTTTCCAAAAGGTACTAAAAGATAATAAATATTCTAAGGGAAGCGTTCTAAAATCCTTAATCTCTCTACGCTCGACCCCATTCCACAAAGCCACTGAGTACCTGCCGTTTAAGAAAGAAAGAAAAAGAAAACGACTGAGCGAATGCTCAGTGAACAGATTGATACATAAGACACAGAATATGTATGACATACAAATAAGTAAATACAAAACTTATTTAAAAATACAAAGTTGCAAGACAAAACTTATTTTCAAACCAAACTTATTTTTCAAAGCAAAGTACAAATATGTAATATATCCACAACACCCAACGTTCAATTATATCAAAGTAATACAAACATATATTCACATTTTAGAAAGCCAAATTTCGTAAAACAATGCACCAAGAGTCAAACAAATAGGTAACAAATATCAAATGAAATCCTAGGGTAACACATACCGCTAGTCTCTCCAAAAGGTGCAAACGTTTCGTATGACACTACGATAAACGTCCACCATCAAACACACAAAGTTCCTAGGATCGATCCATACGCCTCTTATAACAAATAATACTTAGTGCACCTTACCACAATCCAGGTAAACAAAAAGAGACGCCGTAGATATAGCAAAATACACCGCTACGGTCGATGCCACATTATTGGTGTCACAATAACGCGCCCATGGGACCTCCATGGATAGGTTACTCTTAGGCATATCTTACAAAACAGTTTTAACCGACTTATATGTTACAAATTTCAAAATACTTTTACAAATTTTCAAAGTGATTAATAGACTCCAAAATATGTTTAAAAAGTTATTTATAATGTACGTAAAGTAGTTTAACCACAAACATAAAATATTATATAATATAACATTTTATTTATTATGAAAATCACGTGTCTACCCAACCATTCGGTTTAGTTCTTGTCACGAGTCACCATAACAAGACTATCAAACAATTTATAAAATAACAACTTAACGGGGTCCTTATTGGGACATGCAAAGCCACACGGAATGAGAGACACTAGATACGAATCACCGTACCATTTCGGGGCTGTTTCGGGACTGTTTTGAGACATATTAGGGGCTGTTTTCGGGGCTGTTTTGGGAGCTGATTCGGGGTTGTTTCGGTTGGGGTTTTCGAGACACGGTTTTGAGACATAAAATACTTTTAGTTTACTCATTTTCAAATCTACACATGATCACAAATTCTCGTTAGTACACCAAATGATCATTATAAAGTAATATGATTTCAAAACAAAACTTAAACAAACTTTTATGCAAACATACATGTCATACCAATAATATTTTAAATCATTTAACGAGATTTTCAAAGAGACTTATACGAAATTTGTACAAACGGTCAAAAGATACACATACGAGAAAAACAATGAATTCGTATCTATAAACACAAGAAACATGTATCGCAGGAATTAGGAAATCAATAAGGAAGGTTACGAATAAAAAGAATGTTTAAGATATACATATGTGCAAATATATTACGAACAAAATAATATTTATTATAAAGATAAGATATCCGAACAAATGATCAAAAGAAGCATATATCGAAATAAATATGAAGTTCACATAAAGAAGCTTTTAATCGAAAGAATGTTTATTAGAGAAATGAGTTATCAAATAAACAATATACGAACGGAATGAATACTTAAAAGAAAGCTAAGAATATTCATAGAATCAAAATAATCAATATAACAAATAATCAATCGAACAAGACACCAAATATACATATAATGTATAGAACATCCGTACCAACAATAATACGAACAAGAGAAAAAAATAATTAAAAGGGACTCGGAATATCCGTACAAATAATCACAATAACAATTGATCGAAATAAGACACCAAATATACATATAAATGTATAGAATATCCGTAAAATCAAAATAATCAATATAACAAATAATCAATCGAACAAGACACCAAATATACATATGACATATAGAACATCCGTACAATCAAACTGATTAATATAACAAATAATCAATCGAACGAAGACATCGAATATACATATAATGTATGGAATATCCGTACCAACAATAATACGAATAAGATAAAAGTATTTAAAAAGGACCAAGAATATCCGTACCTCAATTTCCAACGAAAAGCATTTGATTCGAATAAATTTTACCGAATAAACGATCACCGAAAGATATCTAACAAACGAAAATATTAGGACACAATCAAATAGGAAATTTGTAATATCCGCTCGTAACTTATAAAATAAATTATGTTCTAATCATGATGTGTAAAAATATATATATATATTCATATATTGTTGTGATTTATCAAATATTCATCCCCATCAAATATTTAAAGAACATAAGATATGTGGTTTTATAAAGAAATTTTGATGTGATCTTTAATGGAGAAAAACACATGGTTTACTTGATTATTTAGAAAGTAAAACAAAATAAAACTTGGTGAAACATACCTTAAAACTTGTATGGTGATTTATCATACTCTTCTATATAAAAATATCTCAATTACAAGTGTTTAGGAACAATTTTAGATGAATGAAAAATGCAGAATTTTTGTGTATGCTAGAGGGTGATTTCAAGAGTTTTGGTAAATGAAATGGTGCTCAATGATGGCTACTAAATAAGTTTTATTATTAGGCTTAATGGTGGTGGAGTTACCATAGTAATAAATAAGTATATGTATGACATATACATATGTACATATGTGTACATATGTATGCATGTGTGTATAGTGGATTTTGTATGAAAACAAATGCTACCAAAACATTGGTTAAGTAAATAATTAATAACTTAGGTTATAGTTGTCACACCCCGCTAAAGCGGAAACACGGAATGTGAGAGCTGGAATATCATTAGACGGTCATAAGCAAATATAAACGATTCAAGTCATTTCGATTAAAAATAAAATTGTTCAAGTTTCAACAACCAAGCAGTTCATAAGTTTTAAATAAAGTACAAGTACAATGTTTCAAAATAAAATTCCCAAAATAGAAAGGTCTTTTCCCACTTTTCGCTTCACGTAAGCATGATAACCCTTCCTTGCCATGCATTCCATACACTTACACTAATTTCCTGAAACATAAGATAAAGTGTCAACTACATAGAGTAGTGAGTGAGTTACAGTTTAGAGTTTCGAGAAAAGTTTCCATAAATAGAAAGTACATGAAAATAGTGACGTCGTAAGTAAAAAGAACGGAACAATCGTTAGAACATACATGTGAATGGTAAAAGGTTTGAACGCACGCAAGTGAAATAAAATAAAACTCGTATAATTAAAGTTGCAGCGGAATCCAAGCGCTAAAAGGGTATATGCGTAGGGAGTATGTGTTTAACTAAATAGTAACTCGTATCAATCACTTGGCATAATATAAATAGTAAGTATACACTAAACCGATTGTGTGGTCCTGATCTAGCCCAAAAATGTTTGAATAAGTTGCTAAAGAATCTTAGTAATATGTACTTGGGTCGCTAACCCTGAGTAAGGAGTGACCGCTCCTAAGTATCGATACCCATATGACTAACGGCTGTTGCTAATAGTGTATTAAAGTACCTGAACCAAAACGGGCAAATGAACAAAGTTTCCAAAAGTTTCAATAAGTTCTTACGGGTTTATATTTTCATCAAGGATTGGTCGCTAACAAGTATCCTAGATTTAGTTAACCGGCTAAGGCATCAACACATATACGCATAATAGTTTCCAAGTTTCAAAGTTTCATAAGAGTTTCAATAAGGTTTCGTACAAGTTTCCAAAGTTTACGAGTTTCACAAGTTTGAAATGTTTCAAGTTTCCAAAGTTTCGCACAAGTTTCCAAATGTTTCAATAAATGTATCAAAGTACCAAGTTTCCAATTGTTTCAATAATTCGCAAATAGTGTTAAAAGTTACAGAGCATGTGATCTTATGTTTCCCCCAAATAATGTTTAAATGTACAAAAGTAAAACAAGTGGGGTTGTAACTCACGGTTTGCGGAGAAACGAGAACTCAGGAATCGGTCGGAAAAGGAGCCGGGAATCACGGGTTGCCTAAGGATACCAAGATTGTCCAAAAGTTATTATCTCATTATGTTACTTTAAATGATATAATAGACAATTTTTATTTAGCTTCAAGTGTTAATGTCAATATTGTTCCAAAATTGGTCCGAAGCGGTTAATGTTATATTTAGTCCGAAAGTTCAAAGTTAAAGTTATTATTATGATAGACATGTTTAGGTTACTGAAATGGTTTAAGTTTTCTAACGAAATTTGGGCAGCGCTTCCGCGCCCAAATTTCATGTCCAAACCTAAAGCCATTTCCGCTCACAAAACACATATAAACACATAATAACTTAATAAACTAGTCCATTTAGTCCAAAGAGTTCAATACAAGTCACCATTGTTATTATATTAGTCATCTCAGTTTCAGATTATTATTCACTAAAAATCCAGAACGTGTACATAAGTTTTAAACGACTAAAACGACGATTTCTCGGGGAGACAGCAGCCCGGTGCGCAGCACTGAGCAGGGGGGTGCTGCGCACCTCCTTGCTGTCTTTTCCCGTTTTGTGTTTTTCTTGTCAAAAACGTTTTGTTACCCATAGATTTCGACATGCAAGCAGTAGGTACTTCATAATATGGTGTTTTTACAGTTTCTAGACAACTTTTAACCACAAAGACATAGATCTAAGTATTATTTAGTTAAAAATCGTTTTTGTATAAAAAGAGTTATAAATCTTTATAAAAACTCATTTTTATGGTTTAGATCTTACATGCAATTAGTAAAAACAGTAAATAAAGATAGGAAAATGATTTCTACCGGATGAAAATGAATGGATGATGTTTTAGACGGATTTAGAGCCCCCAAATCGGTAGAAAAAGCTTGAAACCGAAATAGACTTGCACCTTCTTGCCTGTTTTGATGTTTAAACATTTTTTGATGGTTAGAATGTGGGTTTAAGTGGCTGTAAACCTCTGGTTTTTGTGGTGTTCTTGAGAGAAATAGAGAGAAAATGGAGAGGATTTGTGTGTGTGTGTGTTTTTGATTTTAGAAAATGTAAAAATGAAAAAGAAAAGGGTAGAGGGTAATAATGGGGGGGTCTTGCGCAGGGTTTTTGGCAGTAATGGAGTGTTAAAACTCGAGTTTGATTGGTTGATTTGTTACAAAAACGAGGCAAGGACTAAAAATGTAAAATATTTTGAATTCTGGCAACAGGTGCTGCGCACCATGCACTAAGTGCTGCGCACCGTGCCCAAAATCAGATTTTATCTGATTTTTGTTTTTACGTTTTTGCTTCGTTGGACCTTTTTGTTAACTGAAAGTTCTCAATTATGATACGTTATGAACTTAGGAAAGTTCATTAGGTGTTTTCTTGGTATTAGGACTTATATAATTGATTCCGGGAGTTATTCCGACACTGGTTCCGACAAAAATAAAGACATAACATGTACGAGCTAGAGAATTATGAACACTATAAAAAGAGTAACTGGAGATTCGAACCGATAAGTTAACTGAGAATCACATGAAATTTAGACGGTTGTCACAATAGTTTATTAATATGACTTAGGTTTAACAAAATATAATTATTATTAGGATATAATCATTAATAAAGTACATAAGTTCTATGATAGTGTTAGTAGGGAATAGGCTCGATACATATAGCCTATAAGCCCTAAAAAGCTAACACAACACAGTATAAAGGCTAAGTCCCTTCTACATCAAGGAAAGGCTCTTAGTCCCTTCCACCCCGGCTCCCGGTTCCGGCTCCTGGCCTTCCGGCTCCCGGCCTTATGGCTCCCAGCCTCTCGGCTCCCGGCCTCTAGGTTTCCGGCTCCCGGCCTTCCGGCTCTCGGCTCCCGGCCTCCCGGCTCCCGGCCTTCCGGCTCCCGGCCTTCTGGCTCCCGGCCTCCAGGTTTCCGGCTCCCGGCCTCTCGGCTCCCGATATCCCGGGTCCGATCTCCTGGCTCCCGGGTTCCTGGTCCTTGACTTCATTATTGTTCCCTCTAAGCACTGTGCCAGACGGTCTTAAGCTCCTGCCTTAGGATTCAGACCGTTGGCATCATTATGAACAAAGGCGTTACCCTTTATTCTCCCATAATGATGACAATAAAGTCACGAACGTTGGAACCCCATGAATAGAATTCAAGAGCCATGATAAGCCTTTATGGCCAACCGTTTCCCATGTTTGGGATTGTTGGGTATAAATACCCTACCCTGATGCAGTTCAAAGGGACGATAACATTCCATCCTCTCCACACATATAGTATTATCTCACCTATATACCTACTTACCGTAGTAATCATATTCCGATCACCTTCTTCAACCAACCACTTGACCACCTTAGGCTCGCCAAGAGCTTGATAGGTTTGCACTGCTTAGCAAGAGGTCAAGAGGTGGAACCCCAAACACCCAAGTTACTGAGCCTGCTACTATTTTCTCAAACATTGGCGCCATCCGTGGGACCCGTTTTAGCAACGGTGTTTCATTTCATTTCCATCTTATTTCATTTCTTAATTTCACAAATTCGTCTTCTCCATGGAAGACAGTTGCCCATCTCAAATAGGTTTACATAAACCAAAAACAACCACCAACACCCCATTCACCACCCTAGCTAATTACATATAAATGACGAATGAAGAGGTGCATCTGCCAATTCTATGGCTGCTATCCTAGAAGGAAAAACACTCAAAACGATACAACACAATCTCCTTTGGTCAGCTTCTCAGGTGAGACACATTGATCAGTAGGCAAAATAAGCATGTAGTTAATGTTGGGAGAATACCCTTACTACTGGGTCAAATTGATAAAATTAGCAAGAATTAGTTCATCATCGGCCTACAATGTCCTACTGGGCAGGCCCTCAACAGTTTGGACCAATTACATCTACCATCCATGACATGGTCGAATTCCCTATCCTAGTTGGCATAGCCACACTTAGGGACATGATGCCATGTCCAAAATACTAATCCGTCTAAAAAATGTCATAGGCAACCATTGATGTTGGCCAGACACGAAAAAGGTTTAACTTAGTCAGATCTTTGTATGCCACAAAGATATTGAATGCCATGAAGACTTTCAGCCTACAATGTCCAATTGGGCAGGCATGCATTATAAAAGTTTAGAACAATTTCATCCACCATCCATGACATGGTCAAATTCCCTACCCCAGTGGACAGAGCCATAATTAGAGACAGGATGTCATGATATGGATCTAAAAGTGTCATGGACACGATACAGATCCAAAAGTGCCATAGACACAAGATAGATCTTAAAGTGTCATTAGCACAATACAGATCTAAGAGTCTCACGGGGCACAATTCAAAATTTTCATGGACAAAGAATAATACGTGTCATTTACACCTAACGAGATCCTAACAGCCTTGGATATGACTTCTGATCGACAGCCGCCGACTGGATCGTAATAGGCACCTGGGCATAGTAGCCAGCCAAGCATAATAGGCATCCAGACATAATATCCATCATGACGTACTAGCAATCCATGCATAATACCTATCCTGACAAACTTGATATTTTTGTCCGGACTTGATATTCTTTGTCCGGACCTGATATTTTTGTCCGACACACTTGATATTTAGTGTCGGAACTTGATATTCGGCCAGCTTGGACAGCCGGCCAATTTGGCAAAAATTTGATATTTTTTGTCCGGACTTGATATTTTCGTCCGACACACTTGATATTTAGTGTCGACCTTGATATTTGGCCAGCTTGGACAGCCGGCCAATTTGGCAAAAAATTGATATTTTTGTGCGGACTTGATATTTTTCGTCCGGACTTGATATTTTCGTCCGGCACACTTGATATTTAGTGTCAGACCTTAATATTCGGCGCTTGGACAGCCGGCCAATTTAAAAAAATAAAAATAATAATAAATAAATAAATAAATAAAAAAAAAAATCACCTCCCACGGAGGAAATGGTTTTACCTCCAAAAGGGAAACAGTGTTACCTCCCAGGAGAGGAAAGGGTTCCACCCCTCTCTCATCCCTCCAAATGGGAAGGGTTTCATAACCTCACATCCCTTCCAAGAGGGGAAAAAGTTTCACCCCTTCCATCCATCTCCCTTCAAGGAGGAAGGGTTCCACCTCGAGTTTCATCATCTATCATCCCTAAGAGGGAGAAGGGTTTCAACCATCCTATCCCTTCCAAGAGGAAAAGGATTTCAGCACCATCCAGAGGAAAGCCCTCAATGCCTTTCAGATATAAAGAAATTTTTGAAAAAAAAAAAAAAAAAAAAATCGAAAAAAAAAAAAAAAAAAAAAGTGAGGGAAGGATTCCATTTCTGCCAAGAGGGAATGATTCCATCTCCGAGGGAAGAATCCCCCCCTCCCAATATGAAACGATTTCACATTATCCCAAGTGGGAAGGATTTCACTTCCCATAAGAGAGAAGGATTTCACTTCCCATAAGAGAGAAGGGTTTCACTTCTTCCAGGGAATGATTTCACCCTCTCCCAACAGAGAAGGGTTTCACCTCCTTCCAAGACATAAAGATATCAAGGAAAAATCCTACCCTTCCCAAAAGAAGAAGGATTTCATAACCTCTCACCCCTCCAAAGGGAGGCGGCCAAGGCTGAGTGCCGGCCTAGGCAATGTGCCGGCCAAGGGGCACGAGTACGGGGCTAAGGCATGAGTGCCAGCCAGGTAAGGTGTCGGCCAAGGCACGAGTGCCGGCCACGGTGGGGTATCACCTCTCATCCCTTCCAAGGGCAAAAAGGTTTCCATCACCTCACACCTCTCCCAAGGGGGAAGGGTTTCATCACATCCCACCCTCCCAAGAGGGGGAAGGGTTCCAAGTGGGGGAAGGATTTCAGCTCCTCACAAAAATGAAAGGTTTTACCAACTCTCACCACTCCCAAGGGGGGAAGGGTTTCACCGACACGGGATACGAGTGCCAGACCAAGGCAAGAGTGCCGGACCAAGGCACAAGTGCTGGACCAAGGCAAGGCAAGAGTGCCGGACCAAGACACTACTGCCGGACCAAGGCACAAGTGTTGGACCAAGGCACGAGTGCCGTCTTGCCAAGGCACGAGTTCCATACCACGTATGCCTGCCCACAAGTGCTCAGGAAGGATTTCAACTTCCCTAAGATGAAAGGATTTAACATCCACCAGGAAGGATTTCACCTCCTCCCAACAGGAAGAATTTCACCTCCTCTCCCAAGAGAGAGGGATTTCACATCCTCCAGGGAATGATTCCATCTCCCCCAAGAGGGAAGGATCTCACCCCCTCCCAGCAGGGAATGCTTTCACCTCCTCCCAAGAGAAAAAGCTTTCATCTCCTACCAGCAGGGAAAGGTTTCACCTTATTCACCTCCTCCCAATGAAGGATTTTACCTCATCCTCAAAGGGAAATATCTTACAGAGAAGGATATCCTTTCTCTCAACATAGAAGGATCTTATATCCTCCCAAGAGGGAATGATATAACTCCTTCTGACAGAAAAGGACCGTACCTACTCACAGCAAGGAAGGATCTTACCCCCTCCCAAAAGTGAAGAGATTTTTCCTCCTCCCTACCAGCCTACTCATCTTCCGCTCGGCCTCACACCTCCCGTCACCCGACCAGTTTGTCAAGATTTGACAGCCAGTCTCAGCACATCTAGCCTATCAACATAAAACAGTGCAGGTGCCATCATCCTTGGCAACAAGTTTTCAAGATAAAAGTAGCAAGGATATCATAGCGGTCAAGGAAGGAAAGATCGAACACCTTATCCCAGGAGCTAGACCATAGGTGAACAAATCCCCAACTAAGAAGGATTGTGGTGGGAAGAAGAAGGAGGACGACATAGATTACCTTAGACGGCCACATATTCACCACACATGATGGACTTGGTATCAACATGGGAAAACATTCTTCAAGGTGATTACTCTCATATTTTATTTCAATTAATAAATACTTTTTGTCAAAATCATGGAATGTCATGTTCAAGAATAACACGTGGTTCGATCTATGTATCCCACAAAGTCTTGGAAGGCCATGAGGCTGAATAAAATAATATTGGTCTGATCATGTATCCCAATAATACCAAATGAAGCAATACATTTTATTACAAGGTTAGGACATTGCACACACGTGCATACACACTTACATAATTCTGAACAACGTTTAGACCAAGTGCATTGGGGCAAGATGGATATTTAAATCCAAGCCACACATGCACATCATCATATACATAACTCTGAACAACGTTCAGACCAAGTGCCTAGGCTAAGATGGACATTTTTGTCTAGGCCAAACATGCACATCATCATTTTCGTCTTTTCACCTACTTGGGGAAAGGCAAGCACTTCTCATTGGGAAGCGACAATCCTCGCGAGTAACAAATAAATAAAGGTTAACCAACAAAAAGTGTCATAGGCACAGTGCCACGAGCAAAATATAAACTTTAAAAGATGCTACATGCATCTGAAAAATGTCACAGGCATATAAGAACTTGTCACTGCCATCCAGTTGTCATAGTCACTGTATGTAATAAGCCATGGGCATAACACATGCAACGGGCACACAAGAAAGAGTCATAAGCACAATGATATTGTAATATTCAAAAGGTGTCATAGACACCAACATAAAATTCAAGAATGTCTTGGACATCTATATGTAACATAGACATCTGACAAAGCTATGAAGCCACATAAATGTTATTGGTCTGATCATCCAATAATACATTATTTTTTCATTTCAAGGTTATATAATGTAAAACCACCACATACAAAATTTATAGCAACATACACGAATAGAAAAAACTACAAATGGTAGTCCAAACATATCATATGATAGAAAAGGGCTAAGTCATACAAATGAAATTGTGTTACAAACACAAAGAGAAAATACTAAGGCTTTCGTGAAATGAGAGTAAGGATGTCTGGCGCAGACATATCAAAACTTTCCACGAGTCAGCTCCTGATTGGAAAAGCTCGAGTCTTCAACATACCATTGTCACACAACATATCCCCGTGACCCAATGGATCGGAATAAGGCAGCACTGCAATCCCAACATCAGGGTAAAGAGTCTGCAAGATGTCTCTTATGTAGAAGAAATGCCTATTGGCATCCCAAGGCACATATATCACGTTAGGGTGATTAAGTACGTGATTAAGCACAATCGCGAAGACATCTAATAAATCCCTTTTAGAAGGAATGGCAGAATCCATACATCCCAACCACATTTTGTCTTCCTTACATCGAGTGAGATGGCATTCTTCTTAGTCAATCTACATTTGACCATCCAAGTGTGATGCACACAATACAAATCTAAATGTGTCATGGGCACAATAGATAGTCAAAAGTGTCATAGACACATTACTTATCCAAATGTCGTAGTACAATGGAAAGAATACTTGTGATGGACACACTCTGAAGGTTCAAATCCCCATCAGTTTGAAGTCCATATGTATGCACTTAGCAATCAGGCACCATCCTCCTTCATCCACTTCATGAAAGACCTACTAGTACAGATACTAAAAAATATCATAGACATTAACTAGGCAAAGACATGCCAAGCGTGGAAAAGGCAAGGTCAAACCCAAAGCAAAGCCATTAAATGCTTGAAGTTAGGCTTCAAAACTTTATTTTTTAAAACCTAACTGGGGGGCATGATAGTGTTAGTAGGGAATAGGCTCGATACATATAGCCTATAAGCCCTAAAAAGCTAACACAACACAGTATAAAGGCTAAGTCCCTTCTACATCAAGGAAAGGCTCTTAGTCCCTTCCACCCCGGCTCCCGGTTCCGGCTCCTGGCCTTCCGGCTCCCGGCCTTCTGGCTCCCTGCCTCTCGGCTCCCGGCCTCTAGGTTTCCGGCTCCCGGCCTTCCGGATCTCGGCTCCCGGCCTCCCGGCTCCCGGCCTTCTGGCTCCCGGCCTCCAGGTTTCCGGCTCCCGGCTCCCGGCCTCTCGGCTCCCGATATCCCGGGTCCGATCTCCTGGCTCCCGGGTTCCTGGTCCTTGACTTCATTGATGTTCCCTCTAAGCACTGTGCCAGACGGTCTTAAGCTCGTGCCTTAGGATTCAGACCGTTGGCATCATTATGAACAAAGGCGTTACCCTTTATTCTCCCATAATGATGACAATAAAGTCACGAACGTTGGAACCCCATGAATAGAATTCAAGAGCCATGATAAGCCTTTATGGCCAACCGTTTCCCATGTTTGGGATTGTTGGGTATAAATACCCTACCCTGATGCAGTTCAAAGGGACGATAACATTCCATCCTCTCCACACATACAGTATTATCTCACCTATATACCTACTTACCGTAGTAATCATATTCCGATCACCTTCTTCAACCAACCACTTGACCACCTTAGGCTCGCCAAGAGCTTGATAGGTTTGCACTGCTTAGCAGGAGGTCAAGAGGTTGAACCCCAAACACCCAAGTTACTGAGCCTGCTACTATTTGCTCAAACATTCTAATTAAAGCATATTTAGACTCAAATATTACTTATTGCTTAATTTTTCAAAATAGGTATTTTAATTTTTGGGATATTACACTTAATATATTTACTGGAAAACTAATTCCGAAATTCGTAAACATAATATTCCGATGATTTTTCTTTATTTTTCGGTATGGCTCGCTGCTTGTATATGGGCTTGTTTGTGACGTATCATTGTGGATCTGGGCAGATTTTGTTTTTGTTACAGAGTATTGGTTATTATCTTATTATTTTTTTATTATTATCTTATTATTGTTTGATTATTTGAAGGTTAAGGTTAATGTGTGGCTCTCGTCTAGTTAGCTTTTTCACATTTTTATTATAACGAGCCTTGATTTTCAATGATTCGATATCATAACATTTCAATAATTATTTGATGATGATTAGGATGTGTTTTGCAACGACGATTCCAATGCTTTTTCTTGATCAATATATTATGATCAATTGTTTTATATGGTGTGGTAACTGATGCAGCCATAATTATCGAATCTTAGCCTAATTGTTTTTAGTGACTTTACATCTTGCTCTTATGATATCATCTACAAATGATGAGAGTTTCTTTAAAATTGTAGATATTTTGGAATGAAACGCATAAAATTTCAAGTATTTTTATAAACTTTTTTTTAGTATTGTGTGACTTCGATTTTGATGACATTTACGGTAACTAAGCAACAAATACACATAGGGTCATGTTAACCAAACCCCCTACCCACATATAAAACCTCCTTATCTTGTCATGTCACGGGCCCCACATATTAATACACTTTTACTTTTTCTAATTACACATACATATAATGGTAATTTACTATTATACCCCTTGATTGTATATACAAGTCTTTTTTTTCTTCCTGTCGATCCTTAATACCCAACAATCAAAATATATTTATCTTCAAGTTTCTTCAACGACTGACCAATTCTTATCTCCTTTTCACATGATATTTTAACACTAATTAACTAAACTTATTAAATTATCGAATTTAAATGACTCAATTGTTACCGTTTAAATAAAGTCTTAAACGAACTATCAAACACAATTCAATTTTTTGCTATCATCTTCTCCCTTACTTTAATATTTACGACATCAGATTTTTGTAAACAAATATTGTAATAAAAAAAAGCAAATATACAATTGGCTATTAAACAAAAATAATACTATTCTTGATCTCTTTACAACCATCATCATATATACATAGACTAGATTATTGCCCCGCGATAGCGCGGTAAATATAAATAAAAATTAAATCGTAAACTTTATGTTTATGAACACGTTTTTTTAATTATTATGAGAATACAATATTACACGCGTACAATAACAAATATACATTTATGTTTATACACATGTTATTGTAGACCGAGGCCTCTTTTTTTCTTTTTGCAGTTTGCTTATGTCACATTTTTTTTTTTTTTGCTTTACGTCACATCTTTTTTTTTCTTTTTGCTTTACGTTATGCTTTATGTTTTTTTCAAAAGTCTATAAAATCCGACGATTTTTTTTATTTTATAAAAACACATTACTTTTATGCAAATATTTCTCTCGTTTTTTATAAAAAAAAGGTGAAATTATTAGGTTTTATAAACAAATACTGTCGGGTTTTTAATATTATTCAACAATATGAATAACTCTCCGTTTCACACAGAACATGCATGTTATTTTTACAAAGGTGTAATTTGTAAAAAAATGAAGTCAAAAATAGTAGATAAATACCCACTTGGGTAAAATATAGCTCGAAACCTATGTTTTGTTATTGTTAAGCGAAGAACCAAACAAAAGAACGGGTATACACATAAGATCGAGTATATTTGTGAAAATGGTGGTCACAAATTCGACAAGATTTGTTGCAACTTATATATCTTAATATGGATTTTTACACCAATATGTATTGTTTTTATTATACCGAATATGTGAATAATAAAATACGAATGTTGCATTTTAATACACAATTTATTTTTTCGTTAAATTATATATAATATTTGTTATTTTACGATACTTGAAAAATTAAAAAAAACAACAACAAAAAGACAAAAAAAGACAAAGAAAAACAAAAATATTTTACATCTATGACACATGATGTGAAATAAAGGAATAGAGAGGGTTGATATAACATAGTAGAAAGGGTGGTAATAACTTAGGCCACCACCATATTACATAACTATTGAAGCGACAACCGACCATCATCACATTTGACAATTTCATATGAGTACATATTAGTTTAATACTAAATAAATTATATCAAACTATTACCAAATTTGATCTAATGTGAACCAAAATTCTATATGGATCACAAAAACTCATTTCTTGTCACAAATTAATGATCCACAAGTAAAATTTATAAATGAGAATTCAAACTCTAACAAAATTAGTGGATAATAAGATCAAATCTTTCATTTATGAATAAAAAATGAATGTCTAGTAATCATTTTCAGGATACTTACTAAATTGTGCCTATTATTGAATCTCTCTTTATTACTATTACCATAAATAATTAATCCAATAAACAAAACAATATTCAGGGCGAAGCCACAATGAGGGCAGTGTTACCAGTTGTCCTCACTAAATATATATTTCGTAATGTTAAAAAATAATTATATATATTTATACTATTTTTAAAGTTTTGCCCTTAAAAAAAGTCAAAAATCTAGACTTACCTCCACATAAATAATAAAAATTTATCCATTTAATAAATTCGTTTTAACTTTTTCCTAAATAGAAAAACGTTTGACTCCACATTGATATGATAACAGATCTGAATAAGAAAATCTCTACACAGACTTTAATAATTATTTTTTATAATATAATGTAGGGGGTTGGATCTTTCCTCATGGACCCAATGACCCACAGACCCACTTCCATGCTACGTTTGTCGGGGTCAATTTCAACCTATTTGGTCAACAATTCATTGAAAAGAAAATATCACGTGAAAGTGTTACATTGGATCTAAGTTGAGGTAAATATTTACAAACATCTAATTAAATAAAGGTATATGGTTATCATAACCTTTAGGATAATGGTTAAAAAATAACTTTCAAACTTAAAGATATTATATACTAATTAATATAAAGAAACTATCAAAAATCATTAGAAAAAACTATCCAAAATACAAAAGATCATACTTTATCACTTATACATTAACCATTCAATCGTGTTTATTAATAATCCAAAAGCTACGTTTGACATTTTCCTAAATAAATTATTAATAAGAGATGAATGACTTAAGCCACATTACAAGGTTTAAACTGTTGATAAGCTACCATTTATGCAAGGTTTAATCTATTTAATAAGTTACATAAAAAATTCAATCTGACCCGTTTTGACAGTTATTGTTTCTATAATTTGGTAATAATATTGCCACCAACAAAAAAAAGTATTCAAGATCCGTCACTTGTTGTTGTAATTACTCTTGCCATAGAGAACCGATGGAGACGAGGACATATCTTTTACCATTGGATGATGACGAATTCTAGAAGGCCATGATTCTTCTGATTCAAGCATCGCGCATGCTTCAACAAAAGGTTAGAAGTGATTTTTGATCCTAATAATACACACAATGTTCTTATACTTATGAGAATGGCCATTCACCATATGCATGGCCAAAATCGTTGTATTTACCGGTTTTTCCAATATTGTCTAGTAAATATGAAATTACTTTAAGCTTATGAGAATATTTTGTAATCGTGAGATCCCAAGCTTAATATTATTGAGTTTCATTTGTCTTACATCCTTGTTAAACAATTATGCAATTTTCGTCTAAACATGTTGCGGGTTCATGGTCTTTCATCACCATATGAAGAATCGGTTTGATAATGGTGTTGTGAATCCACATCTTAAGAATTGTATCGCTTCTGATCCATGACCAATCATCGTCCCCATTAGTAACACGTTTTCCATTCAGATGTCGTCAAACCTCATACACGATGCAATGGAGGATAAACAATGACTTGCATTGTTTGAAATTAAGCTCTTAAGATCTAGGATGGTTGGGATTTGAGCTTCGATGTTTGTAATGGCGTGGGGTTTATCAGATTTTGCATTAACCAACTCTAAAGCATTTTCTTTAGAAGACATGATGAAATACTTTAGAATTCCTTGTGTAGGATGAAGAAAAAACCGTCAGTGGTATAATAGGGTTTCGAAAACTTTGTTTGCAAGCATAAGAAGATGTCGAATAGGAACGGAGGCTTTCAAGAGTTATTTATGACTCTGATATTATATTATGATAAAAAAATTTAGAAATTGAATCAATATCCTTTATAATCATAACCAACATACAAATACTCATGTATATAAGGATTGGGCAAACTATAATAATGATAAATACAATATCGACTAATAAATATCACACTAGGTCAGGTAATCCTTAGGCTGCTGAGCGAAACTCTTGGCATCCTTCTCTTATGAGGTTAGCTTTGACTACGGATGGCAAAAAAACTGAACTCGAAGGGATATTCGAAACCCGAATTTTTCGGGGCGTTTTTGGGGACGACTTATCAGGTATGGGGTGGGTCATGGGGGCGAAAACGGGGATTGTTATTGGGTTTCGGCGATAACGAGTTTTGTCATCTACAACCCGCTCCGCCCCGAAGTATATATATATATATATATATATATATATATATATATATATATAGGGTGAGGTTCGGGTAAGAACAGCCCAAAGTAGAGGAACGGTAAGAACAGTTGCTGACCGTCCGATTAAGTGATGATCATCAGCAGTACCCTTACTACTGATCAGTAGAAGGGTAAAACTGATCATTAGAAGGGTACTACTGATCAGTAGTAAGGTTACTACTGATCAGTAGTAAGGTTACTGCTGATGATCATCACTTAATCGGACGGTCAGCAACTGTTCTTACCGTTCCTATACTTTGGGCCGTTCTTACCCGATCCAGTTCCTATATATATATATATATATATATATATATATATATATATATATATATATATATATATATATATATATATATATATATATATATATATATATATATATATATATTAACATTATTATAGTTAACTATCTTTACAACCTTTTATTTATAAAAATATTTTTTTTAGTTATGAAACTAGGTTTTTAGGTTAAATTAAAATAATTAAAAATTTTGGTTAAAAATCGGATATGAATTTGGGTTTCGGGTTATGGGTCGGGTTTGTGAGTCTATAGCTCGAATGGGACTTCTGATAAGATCCTGAATGTGGAACGGGACAGGTTTAAAAGTTGTTTATATTATCGGGATCGGATACAAGAATAGAAGAACCCATCTCGTTGTCATCCCTAATTTTAATAGCATTATTTTTGTCAATAAAACATCAAGTGTACAATGGTCAATTCCTAAAATATAAAAAATTAACATTGATAAATTCTAAAAATATAAGTGAAATAATTTCCAACAACATATAAATGAAACCCTTATTTTTTATTTATTAGTAATGGGTCTCAACAATTTTCAAAGTGTAGGTAATAATTGAAAAATAAGGTGTGAAAAATACACTCTTAATTATAAATCAGCTAGGACCAAATAATTTTTTGCATGAAGTTGCGAAAATGATTACGGAATCGGGAAAGTTGAAGTCTGAAAGGGGAACTCGGAAAATCTTGTCGCTTAAGAAAACAGTCGCAATCACATCTTCACTCCCGTGAGGC
Source organism: Senecio squalidus (assembly GCA_910822075.1). Taxonomy (NCBI): domain Eukaryota; kingdom Viridiplantae; phylum Streptophyta; class Magnoliopsida; order Asterales; family Asteraceae; genus Senecio; species Senecio squalidus. Next base: position 62,024,977 of record CAJVGC010000590.1, on the reverse strand, counting down.
TAGGTTTTCCAAGTGTTTCATGGCCATAGTAATTATTTAGTTCATCTGAAAACCATTGCCAATCAACCAAATGTTAGTTTCATATATGGAGGTATTTGTTTCGGTTTATGTAATGGGGTTATGAGCTTACATAATTTTACATAAACCCATAAGCTTAATTTTTCTGCTTATGAACTTATGAACTTGAGTTTATTGCTTATTCAAGCTCATAAACTAAAAAAGTTGGGTTTATAAGCTCATCATAATTTATATAAGTTTGAAAACTTGTTACATAAAATAAAATAAACACCTGATAGTTTATAATAACTCTTTTCTAAACATTATTTTGTTTATACGATTTAACCCTTGAAATATTGAATTATAAATAAATGGGGTGTTTTAATATATAACACTAAATCGTAGTACATATTAGTTAGTAATGGTATACTGAAGAAGAATAATTAAAAAGAATTATGAATTAAATATTATGGACCTTATTTTATTTCAAAAAAAATTGAGATTTGACTCTTTTGAAATGCCAAGAGACTCTTGTATTTCAAACTAGGGAATAATGTGGGTATCACTTGCAAACGACAAGCCTAAAGAACAACTCCTCCCTCACTAATATACCTCACTAATATATGTCGGTCAAACTCATTATAAATTTAGCTATTTAAATATTAATAAATATATTATTTATTTATATTACCCATTTTCATTGTTCAAAGTTTTAAACTAGAAACCTTAATTTTAAAATTTTATTTTATTTTAGTTAAAACATTTGATCTGTAATATAGTTTTAAATTAACCTGTATTATAACTCAAGTTACTAACCTAAGTTTTGTTTTAGAACATAAACATTATTGATAGTCTTAAAACAAATGTTCATTTAAAATATACCCATAGTGAGAGGAATTTATAATCGTTACAATATTTATCGATCAAAAATTGATTATATCCACTAAAATTTTGTTTGTTTACTATTTAAAATTGAAATACATCTTTAGTCTGAGATAACCCAGATTATTTTTATACACACCTAAATTTAAATGAAGGGATTATATGACTAAACACTTATGGTGAATTTTTTCAATCTAATAGATTAAAATATCTCCATAAGGACCATAACTAATGCTTGTTTGATAATTTAGCAATCTTAGGATTTGAATCATACGTCATACTAACATTTATAACTTCTTAAATAATATTTATCATTTAAACCATATATGATATTATGTTATTAGTTTTAACATTTGAGTTTTTCTAACTTGTGCCCTAGGGCACATGTTAACAATCAACGATTAATATTAAAAATACCATTAAAAGTACCATTTTTTTCTTGGTTTCTTAACTTTAATACTTTTAATGATACTTTTAATATTATTAAATGATTGTTATCATGTGCCTAAGCACACATGATAGAAAATCCCTTAACATTTATCTAAAAACAATAAAAATATCAACTCATAGAGTTTGATTTTTTTTTTTTTTTTTTCCGGTTTTATGGTAATTATACATTGATATGATATTTATATATTTTATTTTTACATCTGGAACTGAAATCAAACATGAAATTTTTTCTTAAGAGTTTTTATAATTCACTACTAGAAAACTGTCTTATACCGACGGATATTTCTAACGAAAACTTTCCGTCGGAAGTTTCTGACAGATTTCCGACAGATCCCCGAGTCAAATCAAGTTCAAAACATATTATTATATTTCCAAGAGATTTCCGACGGCGTTCCGACAACCTAATTTCCTGTTAGAAATCCGTCGAAAACCTGTTAGAAAATACCGACAGACTTCCGACAAATCCTTGAATAGTTGATAGTTCCGTCGGAAATCCGTCGGGAGAGATATATTGTTTGTATTTTTTTAATTTTAAATTTTTTTTTGTCAGAACGCCGTCGGAAATTCGTTCGGTCAAAATATATTAAAATATTTTTATTAATTCTTATTTGTTTTCGTCGGAAATTTCGTCGGAAATTTAGGGATTAGGGGTTGGAGAGGGTTTGTTAGGGTTTAGTCTGTCGGAACTCCGTCGGAAATTCGTCTGCATTATTGATTTTCCTACAGAATTCCGAAGGTTTCTTTAAATTCGAAAAAAAAATCATTTATTAACTTTTAGTTTACATACATAAGTACATACGTATTCATGAGGTATCATTAGTTGTGTACATATACATTTTTATGTCAATAATGAACCAAACTTACATTAGTCGAGTGATATTTATCCTAGTTAGACATTAAATGAAGTAAGTTTGCGTGTCCCTTTGAACTAATAATTATTAAATAAAATTATAATAAAAAAACAAAATTGGTAGATTCAAGTATAACTTATTGAGATTTCAACATTTTAAAAGGAATTAAAATATATACACTATTAGAATTAATCTTTACTATATACACTACAAGAACTAAACTATATGGGTTGTAATCGGATACGAGGACGGTTACGTGTAATCGGGTGGGCTTGTCAAAACCCGTCACCGGCCCGAACTCGTTATATATATATATATATATATATATATATATATATATATATATATATACCGCTTTCTACCTCTAAACCTGTCAAAAGGCCCCCAAATCCCACCCAATTATCTCGTGTTTCTGATTTCCCCATTAATTACAAGGTGTTTTTTCCACATACATACATGAATACACCAATACATATACTTATGTACTCATACAACATATAAAAGATATGATCGACGGATAAATATCACTGGACTAATGTAAGCTACTAAGTAGGGGTGTAAACGGGTACGATTTCGAGCTCGGCTCGTTTAAGTTTTACAGAGTTCGAGCTGGAACTTGGTTTGTTTCGAGCCTTATATGTAAAGCTCAAACTAGGCTTGTAAGATATAGGCCAGGCTCAAGCTCAGCTCGAATTCTGTTCGGGTTCGACTCGTTTAAGTAATAAAATATTAATTTATTATTTTATATATATATATATATATATATATATATATATATATATATATATATATATATATATATATATATATATATATATATTTGGCTTATTTATATTATATTATATTATTTATATATATATATATATATATATATATATATATATATATATATATATATATATATATATATAAACAAAATCATGTTTAGGTTCGCGAGTTCATTGTAAGAAGTTCGGGTTCGAACTCGTCTAATAAAGGAGCTTTTTATGTTATGTTCAAGCTCGTATCGAGTTCGTTTAGTCGAGCTTGAGTAGCTTGACTCATTTATACGCCTACATACTACTAACTGAAAATTATGAATTAAATATTAGGGCAATATAGATAATATAGTAACAAGATATCAAATAGCTATACCTACTTTATTTTGATCAATTTTTGTTTATGGACAATATTTTTAAGACGAAGGTAGTATATTTTTTCCACTTACGTTAAAATTTATTTTATAAACTTTCATGGATTATTTTTACGTTTATAAATTTTCAAAAGTTAAATGTTATTAGCAATTATTAAAAAAAAATGTTACTTAAAATAATTCCATTTATATGTAAAATATATACAAATTGAGTAAATTAAACAAATTATAAAAATATTACTAGTATCAACTAACATTAATATCAATTAAAACACTTAATCAATACACACATGACATAAGATAGAAAAATCAAGTATTAAAATTGTTACTTATTTTTATTTTCACTTTCCCTAAATTACATGTCCTGTTTTTTATTTCCCTCACAAACTTCCCCCAAATTTTCATCCCTAATTTTCATTTTCTCCTGAATTGAAGCTATAACAATATCAAATGGAGATTTTAGTCACACTCAAAACCCTCATATTATTTTGTTGCTCATCATTCTTCTATCTATCAACTCACCTCACGACTTCTCTTTAGGCAACAAGGATTCCAAACAGGTTAGTATTGAATATGACTTCAATCTTTCATAATGTAGTAATTCAGCTTCAAAACTTAAACTGTTGTTTCGTTAAATTCTTATTTTGTTAGTATATAATATTAATGTGGTTCATCTGTTACGTTTCTTATTAAGGGCCTGGCTTATGTAACGGGCTTACGAGCTTATGTAACTTTTTATGCTCAAAAGTTCTACACATAAAGGACTTACAAAACTTAAAAAAAAGTATTGTTATTACAATCTGCAAGTTGGAAAAAATATTTCCAGCTGGATTTTTGACACAATGGAACACCTTGTAATACATTTGGTAGATGAAGCTATTCTCGGTGGTCTAGTGCAATATAGATGGATGTATCTCTATGAAAGGTAACTTTATTATACTAATTTATCTTTTAACATGTAGCACTTATTTAAAACCTAACGCTTCTTTTTCGCTAACTATCTAGGAAGTTGGGCTCATTGAAAAGAACAGTGAGAAATAAAGCGAGGGTTGAGAGGTCTATTGTTGAGTCCTATCTTGTTAAAGAACTATCTACCTACTGCTCCCTGTATTTTGAGCCAACTATAGAAACTCGACTTAATCGCGAGCCTAGGAATTTCGCACCTGATATTTCTAGTTTTTCATTTACCGACAATCGATTATGCATTTTTAAAGTTGCATCTCGAAGATTATTCAATAGTGGTGGAAAAAAGAGAGCTTTGAACGGGGCCGAGAAACAAGGCTCATACTTATATTTTGCTTAATTGACCAGAGGTTTACCCTTTCATAAGGTATATGTTCTCTTTTCTAATGAACGTAGACTTAGAAAGTACTTTAGAATTAGTTCTCATTGTTTATTTTGTGTCTAGGTTGTTTGACGATGCCATGATACAACAAAATCCTTATATTGATAGTGGAACACTTGATAAAGCTAGAGACGAACAGTTTGCTAAGTGGTTCCTTAATAATTTACTAAGTGAGCCGAATGATAACAATGAGAATTTAATAAATCTAGCACGTGGACCACTAAGTTATGTTCAATCACATAAAGGATATTTCGTCAATGGCTACAAGTTCCACACCATGCGACATGGAAGTGGACTGGTCACACAAAATAGTGGTGTATGTGTGAAAATTTCTACTTATAATGAATCAGAGTGTGACTACTATGGGTCCCTGGTTGAGGTCATAGAAGTTGAGTATCACGGTGGTTCTATTGATCGTTGTATTGTTGTATTGTTTAAGTGTGAGTGGTTTCATCCGGCTGAAGGGATAAGAGTCATAAAAAAGCATAATCTGGTTGATATCAAATTAAAAAAGAAGGGATGTAGCGACGACCCGTTTATTCAAGCATCACAAGCACAACAAGTCTATTATGCACCTTATCCTTCAATGACGAAGGATTTGAAAGAGTGGTGGGCTGTTGTTAAAACAAAGCCACGAAGCATATTTGAAGTTTCAGAAGTTGTTGAAGAAGTATGTGATGATGATAATAATGTGGACGAGGAAGTTTTCTTTCAAGAGAGTGAAAGGTTGATTTGTGAACTTAACACAAGTACAAATGAACAAATTTGTCTTGTCACAAAAGGAGTAGTAGAGGAAATTGAACCAGATGGTATTAATGATGGTATGGATATTACTATCGAAGATGGTAACACTGAAGGTGTGGATAATACTATGGAATCTAGTGTTCGTGAACAAGAGCATGAAAATATGTATGATGATTCATATGAGGATCATGTTTTATCCTATCATTTATCCGAGTAGTATGTTATATCAATTTTAGAATTTTGCTATATTTATTTAATTTTTTGTTTTACACTTGGTTCTAAATTTGTTGTAAATATACCTTATCTGGTGAAATGATTATGTTAATATTTAGTTATTGACTGTTTAATCATTTTGTTAAATGTACAGATTATGGCACGTGGAGCTGGTAGATGTGGCAAAGGTGGTAGAGGTGGAAAAGGTCGGGGTATCGTTCAATTTAATAGTGGTACTGGACACGGATTAGAGAATCAAATCTCAGATGTACGCTCTGAGGTTAGATCAGAGGATAACATTGAAGATACACGTTCAGAGGTCCGATTAGAGGGTCACAACTCAGATACACTTTCTGGTTTTGGATTAGAGAATCAAATCAATGATACACGTTCAGAGGTCAGACCGGAGGATGATATACTTCTCACCACTGATGAAAACACAAAGTCATCGCAACAACAACATACTAGAGGGTCAAAAACAACACCTAATCATCAATCACCACCAAGGGAGACTATTGTCCCATATGGGAATATGTATGTATATGCTTTTAACAAGTATTTTGATTGAAAAATATTGATACTATAGTTAACTATTTCACATTATTCACATTGTAGGTTTACCGAGCACAAAGTGGGCTTCCAAATTATTGATATATTCAAGCAGTTGTTTAATGGATGTTGGCCAACATGGAAGAAGGTTCCAAAAGAAAATCACAAAATGATGTGGGAGCGGTTTCAGGTGTTTATTTAGCCTTGTTTATTAGTTGATAAGTGTAATAAAAAAAATGCTTAAATTGAAATATATATATATATAAATTTATATATATATATATATATATATATATATATATATATATATATATATATATATATAACTTAATAAGTAATGCATTTTTTAGAGAAAATATCAATGGGATCCAGAATTTGATGAGAAAGTTAGAGCAAATTGGGAATACATTATGGAGAAAAGGTATCGTGATGTCATGTCAGATGCTAGAGAAGTATAAAAGAAAATGGCCAGAGCTAAAGGGGTAACTGTTGGGAACGATTTGTTTGTCCTTAAGCCCTTTTTCCAGAATGGATGGATGAAAAAAGCTGGGTAGAAATGATTGATAGCTTATGGAATACCGATGCATGGAAAAGGATGTCAGCCTCAAATAAGTCCAATAGGTGCACATTAATAGAAGGGCAAATGTCGGGACATTCTGGAGGTTCTCGAAGCTTTCTTCATCATAAATTGCACATGGTAATTAGTTTTTTTTTTTTTTTAATAATTAAATTTGGTTCACTAATTATTTATCCGTTCATTCAACTCTTAATTGTGGAACTTTTTAGGAAAAAGAAAAAAACGCCCAATAACTTTTACATATCTATATGAAGATTTGCATACAATTAAAAGGAAATTACCTGGAGAGCCGTCAGGAAGTGCACCAAAACGGTTTACTACTCGAAAAGCAGAGAATATTTTAGTAAATTTTCTTTATCTTTATCTTTTTTTTATAAATTTATTTTACGTAATTAATCCATAAATATTTAAGCTTACTTACGTATTCAATAAGTTTTTAGTGTAATGGTTGTTTTCATTGCTACAGAGAAAGTATAAAGAACTTGAGTTGGAGACATTTGGGTCGAACAATCGTGATCATCCAGTTGAGACCGATATAGAGCTTTGGACGCAGGCTTGTGGAGGGGTGAAGAAGGGAAATTTGTTTGGGATACCTGATGAAGTTTTACTCTCGAGTAAATCTTGTATGTCGAGTACCAGTATACCGTGTACGCCTAATACGGTTACTATTGTTGAGGTTAGTTAGTTTGGTCTTCTTTCTCCTCGTAGGTTTTACTGTTGTTTCAAATGGTTAATTGCGTGAGATTGTAGTTGTACTTATTATATCGATTATATTAGTTTTTTTTACGTGTATGAGTTTGATTATGTAGGTACAAAAGTTGCAAGATGAACTTGAAAAGCAAAAGAAAAAAACCGATGAAGGAGAAGAAAAGGTGGCCCTACTAGTAGAGCGGGACAAGGCAATAGAAAGAGCTATGGAAAAGCTGATGGAACAAGTGGCTGTTTTAACTAAGGTTGTGACCGGCAATTTTCCATCGCCTTCAAGCTAAGTAAGCTAGTATGGATATCTTGTTATTCGCGAATATTGCGTATATATATATATATATATATATATATATATATATATATATATATATATATATATATATATATATATATATAGGGTGAGGTTCGGGTAAGAACGGCCCGAACTATAGGAACGCTAAGAACCAATGTTGACCGTCCGATTAAGGTGATGATCAGTAGTAACCACTTACTACTGATCAGTAGTAAGTGGTTACTACTGATCAGCAACAAATTCTGGCCGTCCGATTTAAATTTTTATATCAAACCTCGCAGTGCTGATTAGTAGTAAGGTTACTACTGATCAGTAGTAAGTGGTTACTACTGATCATCACCTTAATCGAACGGTCAGCATTGGTTCTTAGCGTTTCTATACTTTGGGCCGTTCTTACCCGATCCAATTACTATATATATATATATATATATATATATATATATATATATATATATATATATATATATATATATATATATATATATATATATATATATATATGGGAAAAGTGAATATGTGGCTGTTACACATGTAAGCTTAAATGCAAAACTCATCAAAAAATATGTCGTTTTGTTAAAAAATTTCAAATCTATATAATTTTAATCATATTTATTAAACCAACTTTACAAATTTTTATCTATTCTTATCTTTTTCTTCATTAATCGTGTATTTCAAAAATATAAGTTTTTTTGTCATCACTGGGCATCTATCGAAGTCACTTTTTATAACTTCTTCATAATAAACAATGACCCCCTGCATTTTGGGGATCACCTCTTCCTTGATGAATATATGACAAATCAAGCGTTAAAAAACATTTAAACCAAAAAACGACATAGTTTTTAATAAGTTTCGCATGTAAACTTACATGTGTAACAGCCCCATATTCACTTCCACCTATATATATATATATATATATATATATATATATATATTCTAACTAATCTAGGATGGTTGTTTCGTTTATGGATGTCTATTATTGTATTAGGATGGTTATTATCGTATTTGGATATTTTAAATCGACATTCCACTTTTTGTGTATTATATTTATATTTAAATTTCTCAAAATGTGACATTTATTGTGTATTTAAAGAAATTAAATGGGTATATAGAAAATCAACTCGCCAAAATTCTGGCGAGTTTCCGACAAAAAAGCTGTCGGAAATTTGTAATCCGTCAAGTTGTCACAAATCCGTCAGAACATCAAGCTGTCAGAATCCCGTTGGCAATCCGTAGCTGAGTTCTAAATTTCTAACAGAAAATATTGTCGGAGATCCGTCAGAGGTTTGTGTGTTTCCGACGGATTGTGTGAACTTTTTAAAATTGTTTTACGACGGAATTCCGACAACTATTCCCGTTGGAAATACTGTAGCCGTCGGAAAATAAATTTGTGACAAGGCTTTTTCCGACGTCCATAATCCGTCTAAAATCCGTCGGTAAGGGCTATCTCCAACGGATTTCCGACGGATTTGGCTGTCGGTATATGACAGATTTCTAGTAGTGATTTCCTTACTTAACAAAATGAAATGTGATATTGCACATGATTACATATGTTTTACTACTATCACATTTGATTTTGAAGAGATTATATGATTTGGTTGAATTATACGTACACAACATATGTTTTTGGTTTTAAAATACCCAGTTTATATTAAAATCACAATTAATATTGCTTTTACGTTATTGAAATCTTTCCTTTTTAGGTACAGTGAATTTATAGATTACATAGCATTTACGTTATTGAAATCCAACCTCACACATTTGTTAAACAACTCAAATAACAGAAGGCTATAAACCATTTATTACTTTACATAAAATATTAAGTAAATATGTAAAATTTGACACACAGAATATAATGGTACAGTTTTAATTCAATGAATAGTTGAAATTATCCACTACTTGTGTTTTAGTCTCTCTCATGTTGGTGACTTTCCAAATTTTACTTCTATTTCTCCTTCTAGATTTCTTACTAGTAATTAATTGTGTGCTTTAACTCGAATACAATTTGGATAATAAAACACCGGCCACCTAAACATCATTGCTAGGAAAATACAACTAATACAATTTACAACCTAAAAGTAACTTATACTAAAATAACACTGGTTTCTATGTCATCTTTCCTAAGATACATTGGAAAAACATTTTGCAAGTTACTATTTTATGTAACAACTTATGTTTTGAACTATTCATTTAAAGAACCCGCATAAATTTACATCTAAAAGAGTCATTTTTTTTTATATCCATATCGTTATTAACCACGTAGTGATAGTTTTCCCTATTTCCGGGTATTCTATAACTTACCATAAGTAAACAAACGACAAATATTATATATCTAATTTATATCGTTTTCAGACTTATATGAACAATCAATAAATACACGACATATAACTATTATATAAAGGAAATGAAGTACAAGAGGTTGAGCATACCTATTAGAAGCAGGAGAGAATAAGTCATAGATTGTTGAAAATACAAGACTCCTTGTCCTTCCATATTAGAAAATGATAAAAATCAAATTATGAAATATTTCAGAAGGAATGAAACGAGGAACATAGAATATAAATAGTTGAAATGATTATATTTTATTTTTAGGGATTCGGTTCATTGAATCTGGTCACTAGGAACACCACTAAGGTAGAGGTCAAAACCTACATGTCATTGGCCTTCTAAAAGGTTACTTTGCCTAAAAAATAAATACTCATTTCTTTCCACCAACTAAGACCATCTCCAAACAAGTCATATATATATATATATATATATATATATATATATATATATATATATATATATATATATATATATATATATATATATATATATATATATATTTCGCAGATGATTTGATTATGTTTTCGCATGGGGATCGTCATTCTGCTTTGGTCCTTGTGGATGCGTTGAATGAGTTTCGGCAGATGTCGGGTTTAGTTCCTAGTATTGCTAAAAGTACTGCGTTTTTCTCTTGTGTGTCTGACAGGGTTAAAGCGGCTATTCTTGATGTTTTGCCATTTGATGAGGGTATTTTTCCAATAAAATACTTGGGGGTTCCATTGATTTCTTCTCGTCTTTTAATTGAAGACTGTGTATCCTTAGTTGAGAAGGTTAGGAAGCGTATTAGTGATTGGCGGAATAAATCTCTATCAATTGCAGGGAGATTACAGTTGGTACTTTCAGTGTTATCTTCTATGCATGTCTATTGGGCATCAGTTTTTATTCTTCCTACCTCTATTATTTGTGATATAGAGAAACTGTTACGTGGTTTTTTATGGTGTCAAGGAGGTCTAAAGCCAGGAAAAGCAAAGGTTTCGTGGGTGGATGTGTGTCGGCCGAAAAGTGAAGGCGGGTTGGGTATTCGGAGTATTTTTGATTGGAATTCTGCTTTGATGTGTGTCCATATTTGGAATATTTTAACTCGGAAGGAATCCCTTTGGGTTAAGTGGATTCACTCGTATTATCTTGATGGTAGGAATTTTTGGGAAGTATCGATTAAAGCTAATGCAAGTTGGTCGTGGCGGAAAATATTACTTTTAAGAGATAATTTACGTATGCATTTTAAGAGTAAAATTGGTGATGGACGATCTATCTCGGCTTGGTTTGATACATGGTGTGAGCTAGGCCCTTTACAAAAGATTGTTTCTACTCGTGATATAAATTCAGCAGGATGGAATCTTCAAACCAAGGTAGCGGATCTGCTAGAAAATGGTTCCTGGACGTGGCCGAATAGTTGGGTTCAGAAGTACCAGGGCCTTTCGATTTTGCCTGTTCCGAGACTTGCTGGTATTCGTGACACTTTAGTTTGGTTGGATGCAAATGGCGCTGAAGTTGGGTTCTCGGTGGCAGGCGCATGGGATGCTATTCGTGATCGGGCCGATGTTGTTTCTTGGCGTGATGTGGTATGGTTTCCTAAGGGGGTTCCAAAACATTCTTTTTATGTTTGGCTCCTAGTGTTGCGGAAACTTAAAACTCAGGATCGTCTTCAGGCTTGGGATAAATCATCCAGGTTTACTAGATTGAATTGTCTTTTTTGTGATTTAGTTCCAGATTCTCATACCCATTTGTTTTTTGAGTGTGCGTTTTCAAAGGAGGTTTGGAAAAAGGCATGCGTGGAAGCCAACATCCCTATAAATTTGAGTTATTTTAACGATGTCATAGAGTTTTTGCTAGCCCGTGCAAAAGGTTCAGCGTGGGGTTTAGCAGGAAGATTGATTCTTGGTGCTTCGGTTTATTTTATATGGCAGGAACGGAACAATCGGATGCATAATAGGGGTCCAGAAGTGTTGATCGTCTTTTTGATGTTATTATTAATTCGTGTCGGTTAAAAGCTTTATCTATTCGGATTAGAAATATAGCTAAATGGAAGGAGGTTTGCGATAAGTGGAAGATTGTTGACATGATTGGAGACTAGGTTCTGCGGGTTTTGTTTTGGGTCCGTAGATGGTTGTTTTTGTGGTGTTGAGTCTAGATGAAAGTCTGTTTTCATCTTTGATTTCTTTTAGAAGATAATTTGTCTTCTTGTTTTGTAACTTTATTTTATTTATATCATTTTTCCGGGGTACCATCCCCATTGAGCGAAAATATATATATATATATATATATATATATATATATATATATATATATATATATATATATATATATATATTATACTAGCTTAATACCCGTTGATACACGAATGATGTGTAATAAAGTTATAATAAAACGATCAAAAAACTATGTTAAAATAATTTATATTGAAAACCATACTTTAGAATATATCAAAACTAAAAGCAACATACAAAGCTTTCAAAATTCGTATCACATAGCACATAGATTGGTAAAACATTCATGTGATATCGAAAAATAAGTTGCATGCTCTTAGTGAGGCTGAAAAACAAAACAAAAAAATATTTTCTGAACTGAACAAACAAATCAACAATTCTACTTTCATACGTAGTACTTGACAAAAATGACACATAAAAAAGATGCTCTAAAGATTAACCCAATAACACCCTTTTCTAACATACACAACGCTCAAAAACATCACTTTTCTTCTTTGACCCTTTTAGGCCTTAGCTGCAACTAAAGAGAAGAAAAGATTACCCAATTAATATAAAAACATATCTTTTAAATAGGCATACAATTGATGAAAAATCCATTGTTGGTTGGTTAAACATTCTTCATATTCGTTCCCTTTGAAGTCAGCTCTAGATTGACCGCAATTAATAAATAAAAAATGATCCGATGTAAAAAATATGAAGAAAAGAAACTCGACCAATATTTTAAGAGTGGTTTAACCTCTTACTTATTTATGAAATTGAAGAGAAAAATGACATACCTTGCAACTCATAAACAAAAGTTCCCTCTCGATCAATTTCCCCTTGAAATCACGTGACCTCAAATGCAAGCTAACTTGATAAAATATGCATATAACGTATCAATTATTAATGTATACAAAATTTGAAACTAAAAAAAACAAAGATTTCTTTAAATTTATGAAACCAATCATACGGAAAGCTCATTGTAGATTATGCAGAATAATTTGCTGCCCATATTTATTATTTGTATATTAATCATCTCAACACTATCCGGGTTTAAGATTTTCTAACTATATTTAACACATTAACTGTTTAAGTCAATTAATTATTATTTTTCCATTAATCATCTCAATACTACCCGGGTTTAATATTTCTTGTTTGTCTATTAATCATCTCAGCACTACCCAGATTAAAAAATGTCAAGCTAAAAGATTTAATTAAAAAGCCATAAGCCATAAACCAAAAGATGATATACTATTATATTGTAAGTAGCCGCTAAGAATAACATAATCATTAGTCAACTCATAAAATTTAAAAAAGAAAAAATGAAATTCTGTAAACAAAATGACATGGTATATTCAATATGTTCTAGAATGGCATGTTTCAACATGAATCCGAACCGATACCTAACCAACCCAAACTACAATCCTGCTGGGGACATTTACCGGCTCAAAGAGTAATTAGCGAATATATATATATATATATATATATATATATATATATATATATATATATATATATATATATATATATATATTGGGGTTCAAAAGGGATCCCTAATTTGCTAGAGATCCAGAGATCCCTTCCTAGCCACCCATTTTTCCTTATATCTTTTTTCTTTTCTTTTTTTTCTTTTTTTTTCTAAATTTTTTTTTTTACTATTTTTCTTAAAAAAAAATTTACTTTTTTCTTTTCCTTTTTATTTACTTTTTTTTTTTCGAAAATCACATTTGATTTTCAACCTTACTTTTTAAAAATCACATGTGATTTTCAATCTACAAATATTTTATGGGTAAAATCACGTTTGATTTTAATAAATTATTGATTATTTTTTACCAAAATCACATGTGATTTTTAACTTACAAACTATTTTGCTTATAAAATCACATGTGATTTTCGAGAAACAAATTTTTCAAGTGTGACTTTAAAATTTATAAAGTTTGGTTTTTGAAAATCACATGTGATTTTCGACAAAAAAAAAAATTCACGTGTGATTTTAAAATTTATAAATTTTGGTTTTTGAAAATCAATGTGATTTCAATTTTTTACAAAAAAAATCACATGTGATTTTGAAAAAAAAAAAAAAAGTTAAGTAAAACATAGCAAAAAAAAAACCAAATTAAAAAACGAAAATAAAATAAATAAATAAAAAAAAGAAATATAAAAGGAAAAATGAATGGTTAGGAAGCCTTTGTGGTTTTGACTCCTAAGTAAATTTGTGTGGCTAAAAAGTGGATCCTTGGATCTCTAGAAAATTGAGGATCCCATTTGAACCTCACCCTATATATATATATATATATATATATATATATATATATATATATATATATATATATATATATATATATATATATATATATATATATATATATATATATCATGATAATGACAAATTTCAAGGAAAAAAAATTCAAAAGATACCAAGCAGAATTTAAGTTGCAAAGGAGTCCAAGTAAGACAGAAATAAGCACTCTAAAGATGACCAAATAAGCTATAATAAATAGTCTACAGTTGTTTAAAAAACAACAAAAAAATTCAAATAAGTGTAAACAAGCCTTCTAGAGAGCACAAGAAGTACTGTAAAGATGTTGAAATAGGAAGTAAATGATGAGTCCAATAATTTGTAAATAATCCATATGAAACAAAACTGAAAAAGTAATCGAATTTTGACAAAGTATGGATATAAAGATACTTGTCGGAGGAGAGAAGAAGGTGGATGAATACAAAAGAAGGAGATTGTTGCTAAATCAAAACCTTTACCCACCAGAAGTAAAGAAACAACGTATCTAGAGTATCTCCATAAACAATCCCTATTCAAAATATAATATCATGCAAATAAAAGTTCTCATGTAAGATATGATTTCAACACTAAATCCTTCTAAAAATCTTTTCATGCAAAAAACAGTGTATTCTATGAGAAACAAAACCATTAAAATGAGGGATAGCTACAATCATCAAAGACTGCAAGTTTGACCACGTAATAACATGCAAAACAACATATAACATCTTTAAACTTTAGCAAGCATAATCACATGTATATAACTTCATAAAAGAAACAAAAAAGGAAAAACATACCCCTTTTTGGCCAATATACCTGCAACTTGACAATTGCGATAGCATCCACCATATTTGATAAAGAACCAGACAAAAAGAAGTGCAACCCAATATTTCAAATCAGTTCATCTTCATTACAAGAAATCAACATATAGAAACTTTAAACACAAATTAAAAACATATATTGTGACAACCGTCTAATTTCCAGGTGTATTTTATAATCCATGTCTCTTTCGGTCTATCTAGTCTTTAACTTTTCAATAATCGGAACCGCAACAGCGTCGGAATCACAACCGGAATCAAATTAAATAAGTCATAATACCAAGAAAACCCCTAATGAACTTTCCTAAGTTCATAATGTAACATACTTTAAAACTTTAGTTAACGAAAAGGTCCAACGAAACAATTGTACAAAATCAGCCAAAACACAAAAATTATTACAAAAGAGGTCCAGGACGACGCACAGAGGCCATGTGCGCAGTCCTGGAGGAAGATTTTTGTAACAAATTCAAATTTGTTGCATGTCTCGATTCCACCAACAATCCACCCAACCAAGCTCGATTTTATACACTAAATTACTGTCTTTTGACAGACCCCAACTCCCTATATCACCATTTTTCTTATTCATTTTCTTATTCACTTTTTCTAAAACAAAACACACACTTACATATTTTCTCTCTAAACTCTCTCTAACAAAACACCAGTTCCAGAGATTTTCCACCATTAAAACACCATTTTAATCCATACAAATCGTTCCAAACATCAAGAGAAGGAAAGGGGTGTCGTTTATTTCAAAAATGACTAATCTTGTAAAGATTTTTGAAGCGTAAATCCGACCAAAACTCATCATCCGAGCTTTTCCTCAGGTAGATTTCCGTCTTTTTACTAATTTTATACAAATAATCAATTGCATGTAAGATCTAACGGTTAAAAATAAGTTTTTATGCAAATCTATGACTTTTTATGGTCAGAAACATTTTTAACCGAAATAACCTTTAGATCCACGGTTTTGTAACTAAAAATGCTTTATAAACTGTTAAAATGATGTTTTAATAAGTTTAAACCTATTGCATGTCGAAATCTATGGCTTAAAATACGTTTTGCAACAAAAACCCGAAACCACTCGAACCGTGCGCCGTCCTAAGACTTAGAACGATGCAGCGGGCAACATTTTTAGCTTCTGTGCGCCGTTGAGGTGCTCACAGCGGCGCACAGAGCTGCTGTTTTTTCAAAACTTGTCGTTTTGATCGTTTTTAGCACGTTTGGACCATTTGTGACCCGCTGACTTTTTGACTTATAACATTTTGGGACTGAATATGTGAAAGTAATAATGATTGAGGCATGTGTGGACTATTTGGACTTGTATTGGACTATATTATAATTGTTATCGTGTTTTAGGTGATTTGTGAGCGGAAGTGGATGTTACATTTTTGGATATGAAATTTGGGCGCGGAAGAGCTGCCCAAATTTCCTTAGAAAAATGTAAACCACTTCAGCGAGCAAAAGCACTTAAGACATAATAATCAAAAACGTTAAATCGGACTTTTGGACAAAAACGTGACAATTACCTTTTCGGACCATTTTAACAATACTTAACCTTGACACTTAAAGTTTAATAAAAAATTATTATATAAAGAACATAATAATATAAGGACTAATTAAACTATCTTAGTATTATTAGGCAATCCGTGATTCCCGGCTTCCATTTCCGACCGAGTTCCGTATCTCATTCTTCGCAATCCGTGAGTTACATCCCCTCATTTTTAAATGTATTTTGCATGAATTTTTGGGGGAAACATAAGATTAATTGTATTTGAAAACTTTATGAATCAAATTGCAACTTTATGAACTTTGACTTATTACAAATATTGAACTATTTTGACTTTGGAACTATTTGAACTACTTTTACTCTACTTGAACTTACGGGATTGCCCCCTTTTTCGGCTAAACTAATTATTGATGCTTGTATGCAGACCGACCCTTGATGGAACTATAACATGATCTTAAGTGACGGATCAACTATCTCTCTTTAAAACAAAACTACTTAGTGCCCAACTACGTTTTCTAGAACTTTACACACTATTAACTACAGATCCGTTTAGTAATTATGGGTATCGATACTTAGGAAAGAACCGTTCCTTGCTTAGATGGCAGTCTAAGTACATATTACTAAGAACTTGAACAACTTCCCGTAGGATAGGCGGGAAGAGGGGCCTCACGGTTGAACAATCGGATTAGTGTGAACACTTAAGTTATAGATGCCAAGAGGTTGATACAAGAAATCTAATTAGTTACTTATACGCATAAATTTACGAACTTTTTAGCGATTGTTTCCGCAACTTCAATTTGACTAAATTTGACTCTACTTAGTCTTTACGAACTTAGGGCACCGATTTCGCCCTTTACTTGAACTTTAAAAAGTATATAAATTTTAAGCGACTTTTCTCCACTAACCTCCTTTTGGAAACTTTTACTTTTATATACTTTACTTATATTTTTGCCGAACTACTTAAACTGTAACTCACTCACTACTTTCGTAGTTGACACTTTATCTTATGTTTCAGGAAATTTAAACTCACCATACTCGTAGTGACACTTTATCTTATGTTTCAGGAAATTTAGTGTAAGTATTAAATGCGGTCGCGTGAGATCTGATTTGGGAAAAGACTTGTCCACTTTTATTTCGGGAATTTTTAATGCAAACTTTTAACTATGTATTTTAATCTATGACTTGAATGCCGTATGTCACACCCCGCTATAGCGGAAAAACGGAATGTGAGAGCTGGAATA
Organism: Senecio squalidus; assembly: GCA_910822075.1. Classification (NCBI taxonomy): domain Eukaryota; kingdom Viridiplantae; phylum Streptophyta; class Magnoliopsida; order Asterales; family Asteraceae; genus Senecio; species Senecio squalidus. The sequence goes on along the minus strand of CAJVGC010000590.1, from coordinate 62,006,888 downwards.
TCATTACACGGTCATAAGCAAATATAAACGATTCAAGTCATTTCAAATTTAATAAAGTAGTTCAAGTTTCAACATTCAAAGAAAACCAAGTAGTTCATGATTTAACTTAAGTACAAATTCATGTTTCAAATAAAATTCCCAAAAATAGAAAGGTCTTTTCCCAATGAACGCCTCACGTAACCATATCGACCCTCCTTTGCCATGCATCCCGTACACTTACTTTAATTTCCTGAAACATAAGATAAAGTGTGAACTACATTAAGTAGTGAGTGAGTTACAGTTTAGAGTTTCGATAAAGTTTCCAAAAATAGTAAGTTGCAAAATAAATGATGACGTCATAAGTAAAAGGAACAGAGCGACGTTTGAACATATGTGAAAATAGTAAAGGTTTGAACGTACCCAAGTAAGATAAATAGATAAAACTCGTATAATTAAAGTTGCAGCGGAATCCAAGCGCTAAAAAGGGTATATGCGTAGGGAGTATGTGTTTAACTAAATAGTAACTCGTATCAATCACTTGGCATAATATAAATAGTAAGTATACACTAAACCGATTGTGTGGTCCTGATCTAGCCCAAAAATGTTTGAATAAGTTGCTAACGGAATCTTAGTAATATGTACTTGGGACGCTAACCCTTAGTAAAGAGTGACCGCTCCTAAGTATCGATACCCATATGACCAACGGCTGTTGCTAATAGTGTATTAAAGTTCCTGATCCAAAAACGGGGCAAATGAACAAAGTTTCCAAAAGTAGCAGTAAGTTCTTACGGGTTTATATTTTCATCAAGGATTGGTCGCTAACAAGTATCCTAAATTTAGTTAACCCGCTAAGGCAATAACACATATACGCATAATAGTTCACAAGTTCCAAGTTTCCCAAAGTTCAAAGTTTCATGAGAGTTTCAATAAGGTTTCATACAAGTTTCCAAAGTTTACGAGTTTCACGAGTTTAAAATGTATCAAGTTTCCAAAGTTACGTACAAGTTTCCAAAAGTTTCAAGTAGTTCGCAAATAGTGTTAAAAGTTACAAAGCATGATCTTATGTTTCCCCCAAATAATGTTTAAAGGTAAAAAAGTAAAACAAAGTGGGGTTGTAACTCACGGTTTGCGGAGATAAGAGGTATGAACTAGCACAAAAGAAGCGGAACTCGTCGGGAATCACAAATGACCTAGAACACCAGAAAGTTGTACAAGTTTTATTAGTATAAATTGAGTTATGTTAAGTTCCAATTTAACATTTTAATTCTCATTTGTCTTATACTTAGATTCTGTCCCAAAAAGTTTAATACGGAAAGTTTATAAGGTTTGTGTGTTCGTGTACGTTTTATAGTCCGATAAGTTCAATTATGTTCAAAAAGTGTCAAAGTTCCAAGTCAAAGTGTACAAGTCTCGAATTTATTATGTTACTGAATTTAAGGTATGTTTATGGTGAAATTTGGGCAGCGCTTCCGCGCAATAAAAATTATAACCATTTTCAAAACACTTTCCCGCTTTAAAATGCACAATATAATCATTACGAACAATAATATACAAGTTTCAAGTCCAAAAGCTTTTCCAGCCGACTTTTATGTCAAAACAGTAGCTTATTAATATATATATATATATATATATATATATATATATATATATATATATATATATATATATATATATATATATATATATATATATATATATTATGTGATGATTTATTTTAGCTTATATTCATGTTTACGGCCTTTAAAACAACAAAAGTAACGAACATCAATATTCAGGCGGCGGCTGGAGGAAATCAGCCGCCGAATGAACTTTAGCCGTTGGCTGGAATCCTTCAGCCGCCGGCCAAAAGGCTTCGGCCAGCTTCAAAGTTGCTTTATTTTCCGATTTTAAGCTCGTTTAACCGTTAGATTCGACATGCAAACTGATATAACTCAAACATATGTATTTTTAAAGTGAAATCACTGTTTTCTTTTAGATTTATAGGTTAAAAATGTAGATCTTTCATAAAAACTTGTTTTTAAGGAAGAAAACGTTTTGCATGTTTATGAAAACTTATTTCTAGGTTTTAGATCTTACATGCAAGTGAATATATATATAAAAACAGTAAAATAAAGAAGTTCTACCGGAGGAAAAAGCAAGGTGGCGGTTAGGATGAGTTTTAGCTCCAAAAACTTCTTGGAAACCCGATTTAAACCTTTCCTTTTGATACCCTTTACTCCTAGAACGTTTTTGATGGATTAGATGGTTGATATATTGATGTTTATGGACTGTTTTGAGGGAAAAAGTTTATGGATTGTTGCTTTTCTTTGAGTTCTTGAAAGAGAAGGATGAGAGAAAAAGAGGAGTGTGTGTGTGTTTTGTGTTTGAAATGAAAGTAGAAATGAATGGGGAGGTGGGAAAGGGTTTGGGACTGCTCTTGGGGGTCACAATTGGCAGTTAATGTTGCCCAGTCCCGAGCTAAACAAGGTTGGTCCAATTAAATGGCATGCAAAAGTGAGTCATCGTCCAGCTGGACAGCGAGATTCAGCCGCCAGCTGAATATATTCAGCCGCCGGCTGGATTGAAAAGTCCAGCTTTTTGACGTTTTAAGTTTTCCGTTAATTAGTTAAGGACTAGAATCTTTTTAGTTACCGTTATGAACTTAGTCAAGTTCTTGTATTGTTTATTTGGTGTTAGGATTTATAGTTTGATTCCGACATTGGTTCCGATAATAAAAGACACGACAATTTAAGAACCCGAACAATATGAACACGATAAAAGAGTAACTAGAGATTCGAACCGAATAAGTAACTAAGAATCACCTGAAATTTAGACGGTTGTCACACCGTATTATTTTGTATAACCCGTGTAATGATCTTCCAGCTCTTCACATTCCGTGTTTCCGCTTTAGCGGGGTGTGACATATATACCTGATACATTTAATCAAACACATAATATGCATGTTTAAACTTGTTCATTTTCAATATTGACTCGAAATCTAGATCATAATCTGCAAGAAATCAATTTTGACACTCATATTAAATTGATTTTAGAGCTTAGAAAAACCTCATAAATCAATAAATACACGGCAAAGAATCATATCCTAACCTGATTTCCAGGACATAACTGACGCTATTAGTAGCTTAACATGATCGTCATTTTGGTTGCATTTCGACCCTTTCTCTCTCAATTCTTTGAATTTAGACCTAAACACAAACAAACCATAAAAAGAAAATAAAAAGAATGGTAAATTACCTTGTTCAACTTGAATGTTATGAAGAATTTGGATTATTCACTTCTACCTTCCTTTACATAGTCAGAGAAGACTAGAAAAATATTTAATATTTTTGGTAATAAATATCAAAAAAAAGATTACAGTAGAACAATCGAGAATGAAGAGGCAATAATATTTTGAAATTCAAATTTTGTATTGAGAATCGAAAACCAAAGAAAAAAGTTTGAGGATTCCAAGATGTGTTAGCCTTGTTCATATGCTTCCTTATTTCACATGATTTTTCTTTTAGACCACCAAAAAACGGGATTCCCCTACACGTTACATTTATGCAAAAGTTTGATTTTAAAAAGATTTTTTTGATTTATAAATAACTCAAAAATCCATTAAAATAACACCTATGTAAATGACATCAACATTAACAAAGTTAACCGACGTGGACTATCTAAGCATTTGCCAAGTCAATTTAATGACATCACCAAATACTCTCATTTATTAGATAAAAAGATTCTCTATATTTAAAATGTTATGTACACAAAATATTTTTTAATCATATTTTTAAATTTAGAAATAATTTTAGAGAATTGAATAGTGATACTTAGAGTATCACTATTTACTCATCTATAAATATATGTTAATAGTTAACTCATTTGATAGTTTTATATATATATATATATATATAGATATATATTAGTTCATATAAACCAAACCTTAAGATAAAAAGGAAGTGATACTTAGAGTATCACTATTTATTCATCTATAAATATATGTTAATAGTTAACTCATTTTTGTATTATCGTTTATATTAACCATATTTCAAACTTTGAAAAAGGAAGTTTTGTTCTACATAAAAAAATGGGTAATTATATTAACCATATTTCAAACTTTGAAAATGGTCTATGTACGTCTTTTCTCATACATTGTATAAAAAATTATTTTGGATGATTAAGGCAACATGGGAAAATACTAATTCGAAAAATATATTTTTCAACTACAACAATTGTAAAATAACTGTTAGGAATAGAATATTCATAACATTTTATTTGTATTTGTTATTAGGGGTTTAATTGTAATAATTAGGAAGTCTTTGTTAAGTCTCCACACTCCTATACATAAGAGTGTCGGGTATGATTAATGGTAACCATTGGAGCTTAATGGAATATTAACTTTCTCTCTCTAGATAAAGTTTCTCTCTCTAGATTGATCAGACCTAACAATTGGTATTAGAGCGGGGTGTTCGAAAACACTTCGTTCGACCATATTTTTCACTTGTTCGACTAGAAATTCGACAAGGATCCATCCGAATATCTCAATTCGACTAGCTTTTTAACTAACACGAATAACATTATTCGAATATTATCATTCGAATAAGTCTACACGAATAGGATCCATTCGAATAGCTCAATTCGACCAACTTTTTAACTAACACGAATAGCATCATTCGAATAGTATCATTCGAATAGGTTTTCAACTAACACAGATAGGAAGGGTATTCGTGATTTTGGACAAGTGTTGAAACGAATAGGAAGTTGGAACACGAACTTAGTTTTGAGTTGATCGAACACAGTGATTTACACGAATATGTCAAAGGTTAATCCAACCATTCGAAGGTTTCAGCCTTACACGAATTAAACCATTCGAATAGGTTTTGGCCTTACACGAATCAAAACCATTCGAATAAGATTTAACCTTACACGAATTTAACCATTCGAACACGAAGAGGTGTTTACAACGAGCACAAAAGATCACGATTAGTTGAAAACGAGGGTTTCGAGACTTTTTACCTCGAGAAAAACTGAAGTTTCACGATTCCAAGTTTTCACGTTAGAGACGAATCGAAAAATAAGAACTTCTTTAAAGAGAGAATTTTATTTTTTCCGACAGTTTTCGGATACCGGTTAAGCTTACGAGGCGAATTTTGACGAGATTCAAGCATCGGAAAAATACGAGATTTATATTTCCGGAATCGAAATTGAAAAGCTAATTCAACTGTGTTATTCTAAGCAACTGGTTCAAAAAGTTTAAGAAAAACGATTGTACAAGCGTGAGGTAGCACATGTGAAAATTATCTGTATTCTTGGTTAAATTTTCAACATTGAGAAATTTTCTTCCAACTTTTAAGTGATTTTCGCCATCAAATTTGCATTATGAAGAAAGATCTTTTAGGAAATATTGTGGATCTCACAATCGACAAAGATGAAGGGCTTACATTTTATTATCCTCTGGATCAAGCTTGGACAAAACTAGAGGAGCTCGAGAAATTGTGTGATGAGACGGGGAATACATTGTCTCATACGGTTTGGAACGGTTATGATAGATTGGATTAAATGCGAAATGTTGTTACACGTGCACGAGAATTTTTATCGACGATATCGCATTCCATCTTATCATCATGTCAGGAAAACGTCGCAGAGGTACAATATTTATCTCATTCTACCCTTGATAATAAGATCATTGAGTTGGAAAAGAAGTTGCAAACTAACACAGAAGTGGTTTTAAGGTTTTCAAACGAAGAGGCTAATCTTTTAAATGAGAATTCTAAGCTTTCAAATGAAATTCAAATTTTGACATCTCAACTTTAAGCTTTAAACCTTTTCAAGAGTTAGCAACTTCTTGGAAGGGGAAATATGACCAAAGTGTGTTTAATATTTAAATCATTACAAATGAACTTAATGAAAAATTGGATTTAATTAATACACTTGAAAAACAATCAAAAACCATAATTTTTGATGAAGGAAAATATAAACAAAGTGTTTTATTGGAACTCGAGAATCTTAAAAAAGAACGAATAAATGAAAGATTTAAAAGAATGGATTTAATCATCGAGTTAAATAATGAAAGAAATGAGAGACTTAGTGCTAACAATAATCTTATGCTTTTAAGAAAACAAATTTAAGATTATAAAATGGAAATTAAATCTTTAAAATCATAAACACTTGAAGTTGAAACTTTAAAGCAAAATGGTTTGAGAGAACAAACGAATCAACTCATTTTTCAAAACAAACCGAAAAAAGAAGTAAAAGTTCCATTGAAGGTGTACAACGATAAATCTTCCAAAACATTTTCAAAAGTGGTTTCTTCGAGTACTAATTCTTTCTCGAAAAAGAATCAAAAGTATTCTTCGAAATCACAAATTAATGGAACTTTTACAACACCTTTGAAAACTTCGAGTTTGAAATCCGAAATCGTCTCAACCAAACATGTTGAAAAGAAAGCACTTTGTTCTCCAATGAACAAAAAGGAAACGAAAGCGTTGACTTATTCAGTACCCAAGTTATTTGAATTTGCACCATCACTTTTAAGTATTCGGTGCAAAAAGTGAATAGTTTTGTTTCTAAATTTAAACAACAAACTTCAATGAAATCAAATGGTGTTTTCACAAGAACTCCTTCACCAACTCATGAACGAAAATGGATTCCAAGGTCTCCACCAATTTAAAAAACAAACACACCGATTTCAAAATCAACTACCTCAAATGTGTGTTACTAGAGAAATGGAATTCATATTCTTTGCACAAGATCAATACCACTTATCAATGGTTTTCGAACAAAGCTAACCAAAAAGGAACCAAAATGAAATGGGTACCAAAACAAGTGAAGTTTGATTGTGCAGAAACATAGGTTTTCAAAATGAATCCGAAATACTTCAGTTTCGGACTCGAACTTCATGGAGTGCTTACACGAGATATCAAGAAGGATTGGAATACAACGACTTCGGAGCAACTCGGTTTCGAACTCGGACTTCAAATGATATTTTGAGTTTGTTTAGGCTTTCGATTATTTCAAATTGAAACCCGTTCTAAAACCGGAAAATTGGGAATTTATTTATCTAAATACAAGTTTAATATGATGAATATGAACAGTAGCGGATTTTCAATCTCGACTAGAACTGACATATTCAAAGTATTATACTTGTGGTTGACAGTGTTGGGATAATTAATTATCCATATTGTGATTTGATGATACAAATATAAAGTGATAATAGTGAAGAAATAGTAGTTTTGGAGTTGCTGATTTATGTTGAAAAAAGACTAAGTGATAGTTTCTACTGCTCATACAAGTTACTACTGCTCATAGAATTTTCTACTGGTGACAGTTAATACTGGTAGAATTATTAATGGTGAAGAGGTTTCTACTGGTGATAGTTACTACTGCAACTCAGTTACTACTGCCCTATCAAGAGTTCAAAATGTTGAGAAGATAAAGATTAATTTAGAATAAGATATGATTAGATTTGATTCTTATTTGTAATTATCTTTTTCATTATTATAGGAATTTGTTACTTTAGAATAGGGAAATATTATAAGAAGGTTACAAAGATATCAATCTTTGTAATTATTATTTCTACGAATTCGTAGGAGTTTGTTAGAATCAAGGTTATAAAACCTTGATGAATTCATAGAGAAAAAAAAGATGCGTGAATGCATAAAAAATGCATGGTGATGTAAACGTAGAAAAACTAGGTTAAGCCCCAAGGTCAAGGTGTCCTTGATCCGCATATCGTTGTAAATATGCGTTATAATTCTGATCAAATTATAATTGGGGCGTTGGTGGAAAACTGTTTGTGTTTGTTATTCATTCTTATTCAAATTCATATACATAAACTGTTATTCACAAAACCTTGTAATATCAAAGTGTTGATCCGCTGCAACTTCTTTGATAGATCTAGATCTACACGTTTCTTCATTCAAACCTAGTTCGACATATCCTAACAAGTGGTATAAGAGCACAAGGTTGCTCTAGATCTAAGATCCACAAGGTTTCAAGGGGAAGAAAGAAGGAGATCTACAAGTTTGAAAATTAGGGTTTCTATTAGTCATATTCTGGGAAGCCGTGGTAAAAAAGTCATAACTCATTCGTTAGCCGTCGGAATTGGACGAAATATTTTCTGTAGCTTCTTCAAACGGAAACGCACATTGATCATTTCATGTGTATGATGATATGAAGAGATTGATAGCGCATTCTGAAGACATCAACTGTGCTACAACATTTACTGAAATGCCTAATGTTGACTGGTATGCAATTGTGATTGATGGTAGGAATGGGTACAAGGTAGTTAGAGCTTCAAAGAGCTTAAAGGTATATTACAGCTATCTGGAGATTTTCAGAACATAAGAAGGAGAGATTTGGTAGACATGTTCCTGATTGGTAGCAAGAAATATTCTCAAGGGCAAGGTACTGTTGCTGATTTCAACGACTTGTTTATGGAGTTGCTATAAATCATGTTTGAGCCTGAGAATGTTCCTGAGAAACTAGCAAGATGTACTCCCGTGATTGAATGGATACATTACGAGAGATGTGGAATTTACTCCTTAAGTAGGACTGATGGTACAACTGAGTATTTCTTGGTAGAAAAGAAGTATAAGCATGACATCAATGTTATGATCAATATGCTGAATGTCAAGTTGAAGGCTAACCAAAATTCTGAAGAAGCAATTCAGCTTTTATGGAAGATCAAATGTAAGCTTACATATGATAGAAACTCTATGTAGGGATTAAAGGTTTTGGCAGCATTCTCCAGTTTTGTATGAAGAAACCCGTTTTTATGATAGAAAACAGAAGTTTAGGGAGAGATTGTTGGGGTATAGTGTGTTACTACTGGTGAAGAGGGTTTATACTGGTCACTAAGTTAGTTACTACTGGTGAGTATTACTACTGGTGAAGATGGTTTCTACTGGTCATCAGTCAGTGAAGTTACTACTGGTCTACATTATTACTACTGCTACTGCATGGAGTGCATGAAGTTTCTACTGGTTTGTTACTACTGTTTTGTTGATAATGTTAGCGTATTGTTAACAAATAATTATGGAATAGATTTAGATAATTATCAAGTAGATTCGATGAGTTGTAACCCGATTATGTTTAGGGTTTGTTAGCCTCAAGATCTATAAATATAGATCCTTATATCGTTGTAAATATATATCTATTGAGAAACCCTAATTCTAATAGATTGAGGTTGTTGTTGGAATTCTTGTGTTTTTTTACTGTTTAACGTTTATTCATTCGTATTCATATAAACTGTTAATCACTGATCCTTGTTAATATCAAAGTGTTGACTCGCTACAACTTTTTTGATAGATCTAGATCTACACGTTTGTTTATACAAACCTAGTTTGACAGATCCTAACATGTATCATACCAAGCTCTGGGAGCTTGATGTAGACCATACATTGCTTTATCCAATCTGTATACCATGTCTGGATGATCAGGGTCTCCAAATCCTGTAGGTTGACACACATATACCTCCTCTTCAATATTGCCATATATAGAGGCACTCTTTACATCCATTTGGTACACCGTAAAACCTTTAAATGAGGAAAAAGCCAGAAAAATTCGTATGGCTTCCGTTTGTGCTACGGGTTCAAAAACCTGATCATAGTCAATTCCTTCTTCCTAAGTTTAGCCTTGAGCCACCAATTGTGCTTTGTTCTTGATCACAATTCCCCTTTCATCAGTCTTGTTCTCGAAGATCCATTTTGTACCAATTAATCTCTTTCCTTTGGGAAGAACAACGAGTGTCCAAACTTCTTGGAGCTTGAACTGTAGTAATTCCTCCCGCGTCGCTTCAATCCAGCCAGGGTCTTTAATAGCTTGTTCGATCTTCTTCGGAGTTAATTGGGAGAGAAAATACACAATTTTACACTCATCGAAACTTTGATGTAACTTTTTCCTAATTTGGACTATAGAGTTCAGGTCACCAATTATTTGTTCCAATGGATGATTCTTATTAAACCGTTGTGTGTGATACTGATCTTCGTGAATTTCTTCAGTCAAATTGGAGTCATTCTGTTCTGGCAATCCATGTGTGTCAGAGTGTGGAGAATGTGTGTTGTATTCTGGATTACTACTGGTAATGATTTCTTCGTCCTCTGAAAGTTGTACTAGTCGTCCTTATTACTGCTTGATTCAATACCAGCAGCATCTTGTTCGATGTCGTTGATGCTATCATCATCTATGGATGTGGGCTGAAAGACTCCAGGAGGATCAATGGAGACGTATGGAAAATAGATGAATTTGTCATTTTGTTCAGATGGGGCAGTATTAATTGAGGGACCAGTCTTAACAGCATCACTAGTAGAATCAACAGATGTACCAGTTTTAACTGTATTATCAATAGAAACTGATCTACCAGTCTTAATACTGTTACCAGTACGAACTGGTGTACAAGTCTTAACTAGGTTACCAGTAGGAACTGATGTACCAGTCTTAACTGGGTTATCAGTAGGAACTGATGGCCCAGTCTTAACTGTGTTACCAGTATTAACAGTTGCACCAGTTTTAACTGTCTGACCAGTTTTAACTGATTCACCAGTACTAACTGGTTCACCAGTATTAACTGTTTCACCATTGTTAACTCCATTCCCAGATTCTCTTTCCCGTTGAATTATAAAATAAGAATTTAACGATTTGGTTAGTTCATCAATATTAAATAACCAATCTGGGCCTTCTCCAGTAGTATTTAATGTCTTTTCGTTTCACATTCGTCCTTTCCGCCACAATCTTGTGCTTGATATTGCAAACTCTGAATGCTTCGCTTTGAGTGGAGTATCCTATAAAAACTCCTTCATTGATTTTGCTGTCAAACTACCGCAATTGTTCTTTGGTATTCAGTATTGTACAAGGACACCCAAATGGTTTTAAAAAGATTATGAGTGGCTTTCTCTCATGAAAGAGCTCATAAGGGGTCTTTGTATGTGCTTTCACAATTAATACCCTGTTCTAAACATAACAAGCAGTATTCATAGCTTCTGCCCAGAATGTGATAGGAATCTTTGAGTCTGATAGAATCGATCTTGCTGCTTCAATGAGGGTTATGTTTCTTCTTTATGCTACTCCATTTTGCTAAGGATTTCTAGAAGCACTGTACTACCTTTCAATGCCATTTAAAGTGCAATAGTTATCCATTTCTTGATTCTTGAACTCAGTTCCATTGTCACAACGAATGATCTTCACTCTCTTCTCTGTCTTGTTTTCAATTCTTGTTATGAAGGATCTAAGACTATCACATGTTTCATCTTTTGATCCAAGAAAGAAAACCCATGTGTATCTTGTGAAATCATCAGTAATAACTAAACAATAGGACTTCTTTCCTAGAATCATAACATGTGTTGGACCAAAAAGGTCCACGTGCAGTAAGTGCAGACCTGACAGATTTCAATTTGTATCTTTGATTTTGTGAGAAGACTTATGTTGTTTACCCTTAAGACATGCAACACAGTGATCATTGCATGTGAATTCCTTTTGTGGTAAACCTATGAATAGACCATTTTTCACCAAGATGTTCATGTTTTTACAGTAAATTGATGTTCTTTGATAGATCTAGATCTACAAGTTTGTATTTAAACAAACCTAGTTCGATAGATCCTAACAACCATAAATTAAACTATAAGGGGTACAACCAATCGTAGTTTTAAATGCAGTCCTATGCGTCCAAAGAGCTTCATCTAACTTATCAGATCAATCCTTACGATTTGCACCGACCGACTTTTCCAAAATGCGCTTCAAGCCGCGATTAGTAACCTCGACTTGTCCGCTTGTTTGGGGGTGATAACCTGTCGAAAACTTATGGTTTACACCATATCTTTTCAACACCTTCTCAAGTTGGGCCTTACAAAAATGTGTACCCCTATCACTAATTAAAGCTTTAGGGGTACCGAATCGTGAAAATAACTGCTTTAAGAAATTGACGACTACTCGCGCATCGTTTGTAGGTAAAGCTTTTGCTTCGGCCCACTTTGATACGTAATCGACGGCAACCAAAATGTATTTATTTCCTCGACTTGAAGGAAAAGGCCCCATAAAATCAATTCTCCATACATCGAAAATATCAAATACCTGAATTCCTGTTTGTGGCATCTCATCCCGTGAAGATATGTTACCAGTCCGTTGACACGCGTCACACTTCTTGACAAATTCTTGATGGCCAATAAAAACCGACATCAAAAATTCGTTTGGCAGTGAAATTCGCCCCATGATGTCCTCCTGCAGGTCCTGAATGACAATGACGTTAAATCTTGTCTTTTTCTTCACCAAAAACACACCTCCGAATTACGCCATATGCACAAGCACGAAACAAAAACGGATCTTCCCAAAAATAATGTTTCAAATCAGCAAAGAATCGTTTCTTTTGTTGATAAGTTTTATTCGTGGGAAGGGTTTTGGCAACCAAATAATTAGCAAAATCAGCAAACCAAGGTACTTCATCGAGTTACTTTTACCGTCATCAGTGCTTCATCGGGGAATGTATCCCGTATCACCGACTCATCCAACTTTTCCAATTCCGGGTTTTCCAACCTAGACAAATGATCCGCCGCCAAGTTCTCCGCCCCTTTCTTGTCTTGAATTTCAATATCAAATTCTTGTAAAAGCAATATCCATTGAAGTAATCTTGGTTTGGCATCCTTTTTGAAAAAAGTAAATTTCAAAGCAGAATGATCAGTAAAGACAATAGTTTTAGACATAATTAAGTAAGATCTAAATTTATCAAAAGCAAAAACGACTGCGAGTATTTCTTTTTCCATGGTGGTGTAATTTTCTTGCTCATCCGTAAGAGTCTTGCTTGCGTAATAAATTGACTTAAATCTCTTCTCAATCTGTTGTCCTAAAACTGCTCCAACCGCATAATCGCTCGAGTCACACATAAGCTCCAAAGGTAAATCCCAATTGGGACTAGTCATAATCGGTGATGAAATCAACTTCTCTTTCAAAATATGAAATGCATTTAATCAAGATGACGAAAAATTAAATTTACAATCTCTTTCTAAAAGTTCATTCATAGGTCGTGCAATTGTAGAAAAATCTTTAATAAAGCGTCTATAAAAATCCGCGTAACCTAGAAAAATTCTTACTGACTTGATATTTGTTGGTGGAGGTAATTTTGAAAGAGCTTCAATTTTCGATTGATCCACCTCGATCCCCACACTTGAGATTTTGTGTCTTAAAACAATTCCTTCGCGGACCATAAAATGGCATTTCCCCCAATTAAGCACCAAATTGGATTGCTCACACTTCACCAACAACTTCTCCAAGTTCTCCAAGCATGAATCGAATGAATCTCCAAAAACAGAGAAGTCATCCATAAATATCTCCATAAAATGCTCCACCATATCGTGAAAAATAGCCATCATGCATCGCTGAAAAGTAGCAGGTGCATTGCACAGACCGAATGGCATTCTTCGATAAGCAAACGTTCCAAAGGGACACGTGAATGTGTTCTTGTCTAGATCCTCAGGTTCAATCGGAATCTGGAAATAACCTTAAAAACCATCTAAGAAACAATAAAAGGCCTTTCCGGCTAACCGTTAAAGCATTTGAACAACAAATGGTAAAGGAAAATGATATATGCGGGTGGCGTCATTTAACTTTCGGTAGTCAATGCAAACACGCCACCCCGTTCCCGTTCGTGTAGGAATAAGCTCATTCTTCTCGTTGGCAACGACTGTCATACCTCCCTTTTTTGGAATCACATGCACCAGACTCACCCATGGACTATCAAATATTGGGTATATGAGTCCCGAAACCAGCAACTTTATAATATCTTCCTCACCACATCTTTCACCTTCGGATTTAAGCGTCTAAGCGGTTGAACTTCCGTCTTGAAATCCGTCTCTATTAAAATCTTGTGTGTACAAAATGATGGATTAATCCCCCGAATATTAGTGATTTTCCACGCAAGAGCTTGCTTATGAGCTTTTAGTACCTGCAACAAACGAACTTTTTCCCCACAAGATAAATTAGAAGAAATTATAACGGGTGATTCTTTCGTACCTTGCAAATATGCATACTCAAGATGTGATGGGAGTTGCTTCAACTCCATTTTGGGTGGTTCTTCAATCGATGTTCTGATTTCCATAATCTCAGCTCGTGAACATTGAACACCGTGAACCGAAATCCACTGGGCACTCCAGCCGCCGACTTGTAACTTCTAGCCGCCGGTTGGCTCCTTCGCCGCCGACTGGCTTTGGTTAGCCGCCGGTTAGATGTTGTTGCTGGTTTTTCTTCGATTGTTTCTTGAACGTCCATACTCAATGTAGATTTCACTTCTTCTAGTAAATCATCAAACTCAGATAGCTCTATTTCAGTATCAAAATCTCCACTCCAACCTTCCGTAATGATTGAATCAGTTTGATCATCTTCAAACAAAATCTGCACAAACTTATCATCGTAAAGTTCATATGCATTTAAATTATAACAAGCATCATCTACTACGGAAGGATATTCCATTAAATCATTAAAATTAAAGACAACTTTTTCGTCTCCTACTTGCATGGTAATTCTACGATTAAAAACATCAAACAATGAATGAGAAGTGGCTAAATTGGAAGTCCTAGAATAATCGGTACTCTAGGGTCTTCAACCATATCAAGAATCACAAAATCACACGGAAACACAAATTTGTCTACCTTAACAAGCACATTTTCAACAACTCCCCTAGGATATTGAACCGAACGGTCGGCCAATTCAATGCACATACGGATAGGTCGTGGTTCTCCTAAACTAAGTCTAGCATACATGGAATATGGCATCAAAGAAATACTCGCTCTTAAATCAGCCAATGCATTGTTTACAATCAAATTACCAATTAAACAAGGGATAAAAATAGCCCCTAGATCACTCAATTTCGAAGATAACTTGTTTTGCATTAATGTAGAACACAAGGCATTCATTGTAACCTTGGAAGCTTCCTCCAAATTTCTCTTATTTGTCACAAGATCCTTCAGATACTTTTCATACTTTGGCATTTGAGCAATCGCATCAATAAACGGGATATTGATATGTAGTTGCTTCATGTTCTCGAGAAATTTGTGCTATGTCACAATTTATTTATCTTTCTTCAGAGCAGCAAGATATGGAACAGAGGGGGTATAGTCCTTAACCACCGGTGTGGTTTTTGACGTCGTGGTGGCAAACGGCTGAGTTTTCTTCGAAATCAGATGCTCAGCCTCCGGCTGAAGAGTTTTAGCCGCCAGTTGGTTGTTAACCGTCGGCTGTTCTACACCAGTCGCCGGCTGGATTGTAACATCAGCATAATTTTTCGGTTTATCTGCTTTTTCGTACTCTTCTTCTTTGTCAACCTGCTCAATATTAAGAAGAACTTCGTTAGTCACACCTGTAAAAGAAGAGTTTAGAACTTTACCACTTCGGGTGGTAAATGCTTTGACATGATCTCGAGGATTTGTTTCCGTGAAGCTCGGTAGCAGTCCCGAAAACCTTTCTTGTACTACTTTCGCCAATTGCCCCATAGTGCCTTCAAGTTTTTTGATCGACACACTTTGATTTCGAAGGATGGCATCAGTGCCGTCCATTCTTTTATCGTATTCATCATTTGATTCTTTGTGGTCATGAGTTGTATCATCAACTCGTGTAAATCTTGGTCCTTTGGTGGAAAAGGTGCCTTAGGAGCCTCTTTTGCATAGAACCCCGGTGGTCCTTGCCTATATGGTTTCTGCCCATTCGAATTTCCCTGATTGTTGTTGTAGGGCTTGCTATAACCATTGTTGTCTCCTCCTTGACGATAATTGTTGTTATTCCCTTAGTAATCTTCATACATTATATATTCAGTGACTTTTTCCTCATTTTTGTTAGGAAAATCCTTCGTCAAGTGAAATCCGTTGCAAATGTCGCAACCAATTGAATAACATGAACTTTTTCGTCGACGCGCTTGATATCTCTTCCCATACTATCCAGTTTATTAGCTATAGCAGCGAGACCGTCGCTGTTATCTGATAACTTCCTTCTTCCTTTACCACCGTCTTCCTACAACATCGAATGCTTAGCATGTCCTTCGATGGCAGCCCAAACATCAGCCGGAATTTTCCTTCGGAGTCTACTCATTACGATTTTGACGATCAACCCCTTTGTAAAACGTTTTGATCACTTGTTGATTGTTGAGATCATGCTGAGGACATTTATGTAACATATCTTTGTAACTCTCCGATGCTTGATAAAGTGATTCATCAACGTCTTGTGTGAAATTCCTTATGTCATCAATCATTTTGAAGTTTTCGAAGGTGGACAATAATTCTTCAAAAACTTGGTCCTGAGATCGGCCCATGTTGTGATTGAATTTGTTGGTTCGTTCCCAATCCACCGTTTTGCATTTCCTTTTAGTGTCATCGGAAACACTCGCAACATAACATTCTCTTTTGTCACACCAGGAATAGTGTAAGCATCAGAAATCTCAATGATCTTTTCCACATGAACATTAGCATCTTCATTTCTTCTCCATTGAAAGGAGTTTCTCGAAGTTCCTTGAGAAATTGTCCCTTCAACTGGAAATCAGCTCCTCGAGTGATAGCTGGGTTGGGAATGTCTATGGCAACATTCGGGGTAAGAGCATAATACTCCTCCAAGGTGATCTGATCGATATTTACTGCCATTTCGTTTTCTGATTCTTCGAATGAATCAAAATATGCTACGGAAACTACTATTTCTTCTTCTTGGTCAGAAAGTATCTTGTGTTCCTCTTCTGAAGATGGCATAAACTCAGATTCGAAACCTTCATTTTGGTGAACCATAAAACTTGTGATGGGTTGAGCTCTTAGGGAAAACAATATGCGTCTAACACGAAAAACTTTCTCTGGATCTTCGAATGGTTCTACAAGATTTGGATTTGAACTCCAGGTCATGCACAACCTGTAAGAACAGAAGAAAATATGTCAGTAGCACGTGATAACTGAAAACTAAACCAACCGAACAATTGAAACTACAATTAAACAAAAAATAAACAAACAACTGCTAATCAATCGACGACTGGATATATTCAGACGGCGGCTGGGTATATTCAGCCGTCTGTTGGTTTACTTCAGTCGCCGGTTGATTATGTCTGTTTGTAACTTTTCTGAAAAATTGTAACCTTAAACACCCGATTAGTCCAATTAACAATTCTCACGTAATAAACAGTAAAACTAACTTCCAGAAAGATAAATCTTTCCAAAAGGATCAAATAACTAAAAATTACTAATTACAAATAAAATAGCTACCGTTCCCTGGCAGCGGCGCCAAAACTTGATGTGCATTTTCTAACGTAAAATTATTTATATTTAAGACAAGGATATTCTAAATTAGACTATCACATAATTTAGGCAGTGTACCTGATCGTATGGTAGTATAGATCTAGTAACTCCGGATCGAACTCAGGGAACGTGTATTTGTATTCGTTATTCTAAATTATTTAATTAAACTAATGAAAGCAATTAAATAGGGGGGACCTTTTAGTTATGTGAGAACATATTTTAGGAAAATTACTAACTAAAGTAAAATAGCAATTAATTTAACTAAATGGAATTGCGGATGAAAAGATGTTAAGAAAAGTTATTAAGATGTGATCAGATATTAAAAAGCAGTGATTACTTGGATATTATGTTTAACTTGAATTATGGATAATACGAATATGTTTGATTAGTTTAACTCTGATTCCTATTATAACTAGACTTCCTATTAAGGTTATCTAATCCTACAACTTCAGGGAAAGATCATACGAATGATCGTACATCAAGAGTTATCTTAGACTATCCACCCTAATTTGTGCTTTAACGTCACTATTATTAAAAATTTAATTTGTCGACTACGAATTATCCAAAAATCTCAACTATTCAATTATGATATAATTTTCATGTTCATTTAATTTATTAGCTTACTATTATTCTTACCCTATCTCAATTAAGTCTCAAGCTACAATTATCTAAGGGGAATTATATAATTGTAAATAACTAATAAACCTATATGAACGCTAGTTATGATATAAGTTTATCAATCACGCTAAGTAGTTAACCTAACAACTTTAAATAAACATGGATCGCGATTAAACGTTAATAATAAAGGAAAAACCAATTAGTTCAAACATATACCTTAATTATCCATAGGTCCAAGCTCAACAATCCAACCAATCACTTTTAAGAGTTTAGCTCATATTGGATTGTGAGAAAATAGCATAAGGTTCAATAAACAAAAATATTGTATCAAGAAAATTAAGATAAAAGTACAAACAAACTTAAACAAACTTCAAACGCGATTAATTTGCTTTAAACGTGGCTTCCAACGTGATTGAATGCTCCCAAACTTCTCCTTACAGCTCTTCTGGTCGAAAGATGGATGAAAAACTTGTAAAAAGTGCCTCTAACTCGTAACCTAGAAGTTGCTTAAATAGAGAATCTTGCCGACCCTTTCAGCCGGAGGCTGGCTGATTTCAGCGGCGGCTGGATACGCCGGTAGAAAACTTGCTTCCGCAGCACGTTACGAACATTCTAGAACTTTTTATTCAGCCGTCGGCTAAGTAAATCCAGTCGCCGACCGTTTCTTCATATTTTCACCATTCTCGCTCGTTTTTATCCGTCTTGAGTCGGTTTCATCTCCTTTTTTCTCCATGATCCAAGTTCAACTCCAGTCTGCATTCTAAATGAAAACACTACCAAATCATAACAAAAATTGCTCCATGATCCAAGTTCAACTCCAATATGATTAAAAATGTCGATTATTTTAAGCATATCAGAGATAACATAAGATCCATTTCAAACACAGATAATTAACAAGAATCATCCGTTGGAACAAATCATTATTGATGTACACTCAACAGTAAAAACAAGAAAACAACTTCTCCAAAGTTTCAATGAGTGCCTGGTTTTTTGTTTCCTCTCTCAATTAACTCCAAAGAAGATAGAGCAAGCTATCAGAGATCCTAGCTGGGTCGAGGAAATGCAGGAGGAGTTGCTACAGTTCAAGTGACAAGCAGTTTGGACACTTGTTGTGCTTCCCGAGGAAAGAGAGTAATTGGTACAAAGTAGATTTTCAAGAACAAAACAGATGAAAGGGGAATTGAAATAAAGAACAAAACAAGGTTGGTAGAACAGGGCTACACACAGGAAGAAGGAGTTTCCTATCATGAGGTGTTTGCTCCAGTAGCGAGAATTGAAGCTAGTCGAATATTCTTGGCGTTTGCTTCTTTCAAGGGTTCTAAAGTGTATCAAATGGACGTCAAGAGTGCATTCCTATATGGCAAAGTCAAATAGGAGGTATATGTTTGTCAACCTCCAGGTTTTGAGGACCCTGAACACCCTGACATGGTATACAGATTGGATAAAGCTTTATATGGTCTACATCAAGCCCCTCGCGCTTGGTATGATACTTTATCTATGTATCTTCTTAATCATACTTTCAAGAGGGGTGATATTGACAAAAAGTTGTTTATCAAGACGGTTGGGAGTGATATTATGCTCGTTCAAATCTATGTCGACGACATTATCTTTGGATCTACCAATGACACATTGTGTAGAAAATTTGAACAAATCATGCATAAGAAATTTAATATGAGCTCTATGGGTGAACTGACTTTCTTCCTCGGTTTACAAGTGAAGGAGAGTCCTACCGGTATCTTTATTCATCAAGCGAAGTATGTCAAAGACATTCTTGAAAAGTTTGGCTTTCAGGATGCAAAACATGCCAGTACACCAGTAGAAACCCACAAGCATCTTGAGGCCGATTCTGAGGGGGAGGATATTGATGAGCATCTCTACAGATCAATGACTGGATCATTGATGTACTTAACTGCGTCTCGTCCAGACATCATGTATAGCGTGTGTGTGTGTGTGTGTATACGTTATCAGACTCGTCCCAAGATATCACATTTGATTGCACTGAAGAGAATCATCAGATAGTTGATGGGAAATCCCCAATCTGGGTTTGTGGTAACCAAGAGATTCTTCTTTGGAGCTCATATCTTACACATACAGCGATTATGGAGGAGAAAACTTGGACAGAAAGTCAACGTCAGGAGGATGTGAATTCTTTGGATCATGCCTAATCTCCTGGCAATGCAAGAAACAGACGAATGTGTCCACGTCTTCAACAGAAGCATAATATGTTGCTACAACAAGCTGTTGTGCACAAGTGCTCTGGATTCAGAACCAAATGATGGACTATGGTATTTTCTTTCTTACACACTCCTATTTTCAATGATAATAATAGTACCATAAGTATAGTCAATAATCCAGTTAAACACTCCAAAAACAAACACGTCGAAATTCGTTTTCATTTTATAAGAGACTGAAATGAGAAGAAACTTACTCAGATAGTCAAAGTACATACTGATAATCAATTTGCAGATCTGTTCACAAAAGCATTTGAAGTGGGCAGGTTTACATTTTTGATCAATAGTATTGGAATGATTAATCATGCTTACAATTTGCTTGTTGAAATGATGAATTTAATCTTACATGTCATATCTTGTGTGTGTAAAAAGTTAATACTGGTAGTTTCTATTATTTTGATTTAATACTGGTATGTGTTACTTGTGTCAAATAATACTGGTAGTCGTCATCTATAGTATTTATACTGATGGTTACTACTGTTAATGTTTATACTGGTAACATATCTACTGGTAAATATTTATTAACCAGTTTCTACTGGTAAATATTTATTAAACAGTTTCTACTGCCAGTTATTATAATTTGGCAGGAAGTTTCTACTGCCAATAGAAGAGTGGTTATTTTTTTCTTTTGTAGGGGATAATTTAATATAAATTGAGGAGTCAATTGAAATATTTAATTCCATTCAAATTGAAATTTCGCTCCTCACAATCCAAACCCTCGGTCGAAGGAAACCTATTTAAAAGAAACCCTCTCATCTTCCGCAAACCCTAAATCGATCATTCTCAACGATTAATCATTCATAAAATCAATGGCGGAACAACAAGAACTTGCTTTCGCCGTTTCTCACAACATTGTTGCTGACCTAACTCTCCACAAAGAGGCCGCTGATTTTCACCAAATCATTAAGTTCTTAAGGAAATCCCATATTCGATATGCTTTAACGGTAAAGCAAGAGTTTAATGAAAAGCACATCCGAGAGTTCTGGTACACGGCGATTCTTGAAAACGTCAATAATCAAGAACACATTAAAGTAGTGATTGTAACAGAAGCCAACATCCGTTCTCATCTTGAACTTCAAGATGCCTCAGGTATTACATCTATTCCTAACGATGAACTTTTTGGAATTTTTGAAAGAATGGGATATGAGGGAAGCTTAACTAAATTTACTTTTCAAAAAACGCTTCTCTCTCCCCAATGGAGGTACCTGGTACATGTTTAACAACAATGTATCTCCAAAAAGAGGTACACCTGGAACGAGTTTAACACCACCATAGCTACTGCTATGGCCTTTTTTAGTTACGGGAAGGGTGTACAATTTTTTAAACATGATCTTTTTTTATCTTAAGTGGAATCTTGCTCACGTGGAAAATAAATTTTTAATGTATCCACGATTTTTACAAATCATTTTTAACAAAGAGCTTGATAATATGTCCATTGAGGAAGAAGTTCTCCTCATGGATACTCATTCCAAGAAAACCTTTTCTAATATGAGGAGAACTGTAAACAAATTTTCTGGGAAGGTGACACCTCTGTTCTCAACAATGGTGTGTGTCCCTGTTTCAACTGGTGAAGGTCCAAGTAACTAACTTGAGTCCCAACCCACACCACATGTTTCAACATCTGAGCCTGTTACTGAACCTCAAAAGAGTACCTCTGTGTACCATCTCCATCAACTCAGAGTACACCTCAAAAGGAGTACGCTCCCAAGGCCAAGAGGGGTCCTTCACCTCTTGGACCTAAACCTAAAAAATTCAAACCAGTTACTAAACCAGTTAAGAAGGTGGTCCATAAGGAGGGGTAGGACGATGTTGAAAGGGCTCATACTACCGATGCACCACCTCGTGGTGCTCAGGACAGTAAGAAAGGCACTAAGACCCAATCAACGACAACTCTTAATGAGAATGTTTCTTCTAAATCATTCTCAAGAGGTCCCAGGCGCGAAGAGACCAAGGGGGATGGTGATGATCTTGCTAGGAAGGAGGCACCCTCTAAATCATCCAAGGATTCGCCTAATGTTGGTAATCAACAGAAGGGTGGGGAGGATAGCTTTAACTATAAAAATATTGAATTGATGGAAATGTGCCAAAAATTCATCTAAAGGTGGAGGGTCAGAAGGAGGAAATAAAGAGACTCAAGAAATTGGTGTCTCGGTTGGTGTAGGAAGTGAGACTGTGTTGAATATCTTTAAAGAAACCTGTAAAGATTGGTAAGAAGGTTAGGAAGAAAGGAGGCAAAAAGAGTGGTGCAATTCCCAAATTGCCCACTCCTTCAAGTTCCAGCTCCAACTCCTCAGGCAAGCATGATGAGAACGCTGCCAACATTGGGGAGATAATTGGAGAAAAGACAGCTGAAAAGGAGGAACAGAAAGAAGGGGAACAAAATGTAGAAAAAGAAGTCCCTATTTTTGAAGATGTTGAAATGGAGATAGAGAAGGAAGAGGAAGTGGTCCTTAAATCTGTTGAGAAGGAGGTTACAAAGGAAGAAAGAGTAATTACTGATGCAAACTTCGAATGGTCTGATCATGAAGATGAAGCTGAAATTAAAATATTTGTGATAGTTGATGAGGCGGAAGATAATGGTAACAAGCAGACTCAACAAAAATCTCTAGGATATGCCCCTTATTCTGATGTCTCAAAGTCCTTTGAATGGACATCTGAAGATCAAGAACTGCACGATGTGATCATGAACATGGGAGAAACTGAAGCAGAAATTAAACAAGCAAGGGAACGAGTGGATGAAATTTTGAACAAAGCTGATCAGTCTGAGAAGAAAGAAAAAGAAAAGGAAAGTGAGAAGGAAATCATTACTGAACCCCCAGTTACAACTGGTGAGGAGCCGCCAGTTACTACTGGTGAGAAAGAGACTGTTTCTACTGATAATGTTCCACCAGTTACTACTGGTGACAAAGAAGAAGAAGAAGTTCCTACTTGTGAACCACCAATTAAAACTGGTGATTCTGAAGCTGATGTATCTATTGATACTCCACCAGTAGTTCCACTAGTTAAAGATGATACACCATTAGCTTCAGAACTCGAAAAAATGAAGGAGGAGAAAGCCAAGCAAAAACTATTGAAAGCTGAGGTTTTAAGAAAAGAACAGGTAGCTACTGCTGTAGCTCGACAAAGAAAAGCAGCTGAAGGAAAACCCATAGAGAAACCAGTCGCTTTTACTACTGGTGAATCTGCGGGAATTACTGGAGAAACAAATGAGCCCATCCTTCCTCCACCAATCAGTTGGATTTATCACTACCAAGAAGGGGATTCAGAAAGTATTTCTTGATGATGATCCAGAATATAGAAGCAAGGGCAAGGGGAAGCTGAAAGTCAAATCAAAGAAAGAACTGGAGGAAGAAGAGCTTGAAAAGAAAAAAAAGATTGCTGAAGAAAGAGATGAGAGAATCAAGCTGGTAGAGCTAGAAAAAGAAGAACAAGAGAAAGCCCAAGCTGAAAAAGAAAAATTGAAGAAGATTGAGCAAGAAGTTGCCATTGCAGCTCAAAGAATGGCCGATGAGCAAATACAAGATGAACTGAAAAGAAAAGCTCACGAGAAAGTAGATGCAGAGCTTGCTCAAAAGATGCTTGAAAGAGATGAAATCATGTTACAAAAGAAGAAGAAAGAGGAGGAAAGGAGCAAAAACACTGTGACAAGGAATACAAGGGGGGATGAAGACAAAAAGAAATATACAGACTTCCTTAAATCAAATGGAAAATACAATGGTAAGCAACTTGTTCCTATGAAGCTTGATAATGTCTTGTATCTATACATCAAGGAAAAGAGAATTCTGAAAGTTGCTCAAGAACAAGCTAAGTTGGATACAGAGAGAGAAGAGCTGGAGAGGGAAAGAGCTCTCAAAGATGCTCTTGACAGAGGATACAAGGTGGTACATTTTGGGAAGAAGAAGGAAGGAGAAACGAAGGTGGAAAAGAATAAGGTTCAAGAAAAGTCTGTGCCTGCAAAGAGGAGAACTTATCCAGGTGGTGATGTTCCTACTGCTAAGAAGTCAAAACCAGCAGTAGAAACAGTTACTACTGGTACAATGAGAAAGGAAAGCACCAGTTCCTCTGTTAATACTGGTGTGAAGAAGAAGAAAGTTGAACCAAAGAAATATACAACAGAAGATTCTCAAGGTAAGGAGAAAGAAAAGGATACTGAGAAAGAAAAGGATATTGAAAAAGAGGAGAAAAATCCAAAGATTGTCCAGATCAAGAAAGAAGATATCTCTGGAAACTTCGAGTTTGGTTGTGTACCAGAGATTTCAGATGATGGGGTAAATGAAGCTGCAGATAGAGTCTTTGATGATATGAAGACTCTGATCATATATTCTGAAGATATCATTGTGCTACCACATTCACGGAGATGCCCATAGTTGACTAGTTTGTTGTGGTTATTGATGGGAAGAATGGGTACAAGATTGTTTGAGCTGATAAGAGCTTCAGAGTGTTCTGCAGTCATCTGGAAATCTTCAGGAATATCAGTCGAAGGTGGATCTATTCCTCATTGGCAGCAAGAAGTATTCAAATGGTCAAGGTACATTTATTGATTTTAATGATCAATTTATGGAAGTATTAGAACTTATCTTTGAGCCTGAAAACGTTCATGAGAAGCTATCAAGATTTACTCCCATACTTAAATGGATACATTACGAAAGATGTGGAGTTTACTCTTTGAGTAGAAGTGATGGCTCAACAGAGTATTTCTTGGTAGAGAAGAAGTTCAAGCACAACATCAACATTATGATCAACATGCTTAATGTGAAGTTGAAGGCAAATCAAGAGTCAAATGAAACAATTCAACTACTTTGGAAGATCAGATGCCAGCTTACAGATCACAGAAACTCGGTGTAGTCAGTTTGAGGTATTGGCAACATTCTCTAGTTTTTGAAGTGAAGAAACTTATGCTTTTAAGTGAACGCAGAAGTTTAGGGGGAGATTGTTGGGTTATAATGAGTTAATACTGGTGGAGTTAATTAGTACTGTTCGTTAAGTATGTACGCACTAGTGAGTAATAATGCTGGTGACTATAGTTTCTACTGGTGACTATAGTTTCTACTGGTGGTCAAGTATTGCAGATTAATACTGGTCATATTACTACTGTTGACTTACTACTGGCTGCATGGATCTGCATGGATGAGTTTCTACTGGCGCACGTTACTACTGTTTACTAGATATATGTTGTTAGCGCATTGTAAGGAGATATTATGTAAACAAATATTGATAATTATCTTTGTAGATTTCGTTAGAGTTTTAATCTAATTGTGATTAGGGTTTAGTCCTAAAGATCTATATAAATAGATCCATGTGTCGTTGTAAACACACGTCTGTTAACGAAACATTATTCTTAATAGATTGAGGCTGTTGGTGAAATACTTGTGTTCTTAATTGTTAACGTTTATTCACCCGTATACTTATAAACTGTTAATCAATTACCCCGTGTTAATAACAAAGTGTTGATCCGCTGCAACTTCTTTGATAGATCTATATCTACACGTTTGTTTATTCAAACCTAGTTCGATAGATCCTAACAACTTGTACCTATGTGTTAATGTTATGACCGATTGTTTCGTTGCTAGTTCCATTGGCCCGACAAACCAATGGTGGGGGTTATGTCACTATTTTGTCAAGGATTATATGTATTTATCTAAGGCAATGTACATGTCCCACTTTGTTATAATTCAAGATACTTAAACTGATTTGAAATATATATTTTTGGGGTCAAAACGTTTTTTTGAAATTTATTTATAAAATTACGAATTATTCACCGACTTTATATTAACGTATTATTTTTAAGCTTTTCAGGGGTTTGAGGTTACAACTTGTGATGATATGCTTTTTTTTTTTTTACTATTATGTGGATCGTTTACGGTTGCTTTTGTGGAACTTACTGCATAGTTTAGTTCCTAGATGATCCTTGTATTTTGATATGTATCGTTGTATTTCGATAACACTTATTATTGTACTGATGTAAAACTTTGGTATGTTTAATATTAGTTGTTTGTTGTGACCTTGACTCCTAATACTCATGATACTGTTACACCTCGCGTTTCCGCCTGAGCAGTGTGTGACAAAATATATAAGAGGTATTCCTCGGTGTGCATTTAATATTGATATCCAGAAGCCTTACGACACAGTAAACTGGAGTTTTTGCGCAATATTTTGGTTCAATTTGGCTTTCACTTCAAAACGAGGGATTAGATTATGACTTGTGTGAAAGTTACTCAAGAACAAGCTAAGTTGGATACAGAGAGAGAAGAGCTGGAGAGGGAAAGAGCTCTCAAAGCTGCTCTTGACAGAGGATACAAGGTGGTACATTTTGGGAAGAAGAAGGAAGGAGAAACGAAGGTGGAAAAGAAGAAGGTTCAAGAAAAGTCTGTGCCTGCAAAGAGAAGGAGAACTTATCCAGGTGGTGATGTTCCTACTGCTAAGAAGTCAAAACCAGCAGTAGAAACAGTTACTACTGGTACAATGAGAAAGGAAAGCACAAGTTCCTCTGTTAATACTGGTGTGAAGAAGAAGAAAGTTGAACCAAAGAAATATACAACAAAAGATTCTCAAGGTAAGGAGAAAGAAAAGGATACTGAGAAAGAAAAAGATATTGAAAAAGAGGAGAAAAATCCAAAGATTGTCCAGATCAAGAAAGAAGATATCTCTGGAAAATTCGAGTTTGGTTGTGTACCTGAGATTTCAGATGATCAGGTAAATGAAGTTGCAGATAGAGTCTTTGATGATATGAAGACTCTGATCATACATTATGAAGATATCATTGTGCTACCACATTCAAGGAGATGCCCATAGTTGACTGGTTTGCTGTAGTTATTGATGGGAAGAATGGGTACAAGATTGTTCGAGCTGATAAGAGCTTCAGAGTGTTCTGCAGTCATCTGGAAATCTTCAGGAATATCAGTCGAAGGTGGATCTATTCCTCATTGGCAACAAGAAGTATTCAAATGGTCAAGGTACATTTATAGATTTGAATGATCAATTTATGGAAGTATTAGAACTTATCTTTGAGCCTGAAAACGTTCCTGAGAAGCTATCAAGATTTACTGCCATACTTAAATGGATACATTACGAAAGATGTGGAGTTTACTCTTTGAGTAGAAGTGATGGCTCAACAGAGTATTTCTCGGTAGAGAAGAAGTACAAGCACAACATCAACATTATGATCAACATGCTTAATGTGAAGTTGAAGGCAAATCAAGAGTCAAATGAAACAATTCAACTACTTTGGAAGATCAGATGCCAGCTTACAGATCACAGAAACTAGGTGTAGTTAGTTTGAGGTATTGGCAACATTCTCCAGTTTTTGAAGTGAAGAAACTTATGCTTTTAAGTGAACGCAGAATTAGGGGGAGATTGTTGGGTTATAATGAGTTAATACTGGTGGAGTTAATTAGTACTGTTCGTTAAGTATGTTAGCACTAGTGAGTAATAATGTTGGTGACTATAGTTTCTACTGGTGACTATAGTTTCTACTGGTGACTATAGTTTCTACTGGTGGTCAAGTATTGCAGATTAATACTGGTCATATTACTACTGTTGACTTACTACTGGCTGCATGGATCTGCATGGATGAGTTTCTACTCGCGCACGTTACTACTGTTTACTAGATATATGTTGTTAGCGCATTGTAAGGAGATATTATGTAAACAAATATTGATAATTATCTTTGTAGATTTCGTTAGAGTTTTAATCTAATTGTGATTAGGGTTTAGTCCTAAAGATCTATATAAATAGATCCATGTGTCGTTGTAAACACACGTCTGTTAACGTAACATTATTCTTAATAGATTGAGGCTGTTGGTGAAATACTTGTGTTCTTAATTGTTAACGTTTATTCACTCGTATACTTATAAACTGTTAATCAATTACCCCGTGTTAATATCAAAGTGTTGATCCGCTGCAACTTCTTTGATAGATCTATATCTACACGTTTGTTTATTCAAACCTAGTTCGATAGATCCTAACAACTTGTACCTATGTGTCAATGTTATGACCGATTGTTTCGTTGCTAGTTCCATTGGCCCGACAAACCAATGGTGGGGGTTATGTCACTATTTTGTCAAGGATCAAATGTATTTATCTAAGGCAATGTACATGTCCCACTTTGTTATAATTCAAGATACTTAAACTGATTGGAACTATATATTTTTGGGGTCAAAACGTTTTTTTGAAATTTATTTATAAAATTACGAATTATTCACCGACTTTATATTGACATATTATTTTTATGCTTTTCAGGGGTTTGAGGTTACAACTTGTGATGATATGCTTTTTTTTTTTACTATTATGTGGATCGTTTACGGTTGCTTTTGTGGAACTTACTGCATAGTTTAGTTCCTAGATGATCCTTGTATTTTGATATGTATCGTTGTATTTCGATAACACTTATTATTGTACTGATGTAAAACTTTGGTATGTTTAATATTAGTTGTTTGTTGTGACCTTGACTCCTAATACTCATGATACTGTTACACCTCGCGTTTCCGCCTGAGCAGTGTGTGACAAAATATATAAGAGGTATTCCTCGGTGTGCATTTAATATTGATATCCAGAAACCTTATGACACAGTAAACTGGAGTTTCTTGCGCAATATTTTGGTTCAATTTGGCTTTCACTTCAAAATGATGGATTGGATTATGACTTGTGTGGATTTGGCTACTTTTTCTATTAATATTAACGGGAAGCTGCATAGGTTTTTTAAAGGTGAAAGAGTTCTTCACCAAGTATATCCTATTTCCCCTTACTTATTTACGCTTGTGATGGAAGTTCTTACACTACTTGTTTCGCGTAACGTCAAGGAAAATCCAGAATTTAATTTCCATCTGAAGTGTGAAAACCTGGAGTTTGTGAATATTTTGCAGATGATTTGATTATGTTTTCTCATGGTGATGTGGCGTCTGTAAAAATTCTTGTTAATACACTTGAAGAATTCATGTTATGTTTTGGTCTTAAACCTAGCCTTCCAAAAAGCACATCTTTTTTCTCCGATGTTAAGGATTCAATTGAAGTTGAAATTCATGAGTTTATGCCATTTGAGTTCGGGAAGCTTCCTATAAAGTATCTTGGCTTTCCATTATTATCTACAAATCTTCTAAACCGAAACTGCAAGTCTTTGGTTGATCACATATATAATCGTGTTGGTGATTGGAAAAATAAGTCTTGTCCTTTGCGGGTAGATTGTAATTAATGAACTCAGTTTTATCTTCTGTGCATGTGTATTGGTCCTCTGTCTTTATACTACTTGTAGCCATAACGAAGCAGATAGAGAAATTTTACTCGGTTTTTTGTGGTGTCAAAAGGACATGAAAATTGGGAAGGCTAAAGTTTCATGGGAAACGATTTGAATCCCAAAGGATGAGGGCGGGTGGGTATGAGAAGCCTAGAATCTTGGAATAAGCTCTTATGTCGTCTCACGTATGGAATCTTTTAACAAGAAAGGATTCGTTGTGGGTGAAATGGATACATACCCACCGTCTTAATAATTGTAACTTTTGGGAAATACGTATCAAAAATGATGCTAGTTTTGCATGGAGGAAAATAATTCAACTTCTTCCGTTGATACGTCCGTTTATAAAAGTTAGGATTGGTGATGGTAAACTATGTTCCGCTTGGTATGATTCATGGAATAATTTCGACCAGATTAGAAACATTGTCTCGGTTAGAGATATTTCTAGATCATCTTTTACATTAGAGGACAAACTTTCGGATGTCATACATGATAAGAATTGGAAAAGGACGGTTTAGTGGTTTGATAAATATCCTCAACTAGGACATTATCAACCGCCACTAATTCGTAATAATGTGTCCGATTGTATGGTTTGACGACCAGAAAACAATAAAGATGGCCGCTTCTTGGTTGGGGCAGTTTAGGAGAGGTTACGAGAAAAAATACCAAATGTTCCATGGATTCATGTGGTATGGTTCTATAATTCAATTCATAGGCATTCGTTTTTCATGTGGTTGATAATGTTAAAAAAAACTGAAAACGTAAGACAAACTTAGATTATGGGTTAAAAACCCGAAGAATAGTTTTCCTACTTTATGTTCGTTATGTTCGAAAATTGAGGACACACTTGTTCTTCGAGGCTCGAAATCATAATGGGAAAAAGCTCGAATTTTGGCACATATGGAAAGGACTTCTGAACTATGCGAAGATATAATCCAACATTTGAAAAGTAATATTTCTCGTAATTAAATTTTGAGTAACATTGCGAGGATTTTGGTAGGGACTGTAGCATATTATGCGTGGAATGAATGTAACATTCGACTGTTCAAGAAAGGGTGCCGATCCGTTGAACAAGTTTTCAAGATTGTGTTTGAAGTTACACGTTTAAAGACTATGTGTTTCAAGCTGAAGAAAAATCCGAGAACAACTGAGGCATTGAGGACTTGGAATATTGTATAGCAACATAGTTTTATCTTTTTCGCCTATTTTTTATATATGGCTTGTTTTGGCTAGGTTGCGTCTATAGGCTTGTGGTTGTTGCTCGTTATTTGAGCGTTTTGTTGGCAGAACCATTGTTTTTTGTAATTATTGACGTTTTTGTTAATAATATTTACCAGGATGAATCCCTTTTACCTCATATATATATATATATATATATATATATATATATATATATATATATATATATATATATATATATATATATATATATATATATATATATATATATATATATATAAATTGCGCCTGATTTATGGATGTTCCTGTAAAATATTTGTTATGTATAAGGTAGAAGACACGAAAAAAGTGTATGCTTTTGCGAGTTTATGAGTGTTGACCTCATTTGGTTTCCGTTAACAAGAATAAATTACATAAATGGTTCATATCGTTTGTCATGAATTGCGGATTCTCCCCTCCATTCAACGACAAACAA
>CAJVGC010000590.1:61954285-61975855 GCA_910822075.1 Senecio squalidus | reverse complement strand
CTATATCGGTTCAAAACATTAGTTACTCTTTTATCGTGTTCGCTTTGTTCTAATTCGTAACTGTTGAGTCTGTACTTTGTCGGAACTAGTGTCGGAATAACTCCCGGAATCAATTTTATAAGTCCTAATACCAATAAAACAACTATTGAGCTTTCCTAAGTTCATAACAAATCATACTTAAGAACTTTCAATTAACAAAAAGGTCCAACGAAGCAAAAACGTAAAAACGAAAAATCAGAAAATACTGATTTTGGGCTAGGTGCGCAACACCTGCTGTTTAGGTGCGCATCACCTAGTGCCAGAATTCAAAAATGTTACATTTTCAGTCCTTGTCTCGTTTTTATAAAACACCAACCAATCAATCTCGACTTACACCACTCATTACTGTCATTTAGCAGTCCCAAAGTGTATTATTACACTTCTCTTTTATTTCTTTTCATTTTCATTTTCTTAAATCAAAAACACACACACACTTACACCTAGTTCATTTTTCTCTCATCTCTCTCTCTAAAACCTCCATTGAAACCAGAGCTTCCAGCCACTAAAAACACATAAATCATCCATAGAAAACGTTTGAATCATCAAGGCAAGCAAGGGGTGTCGTTTATTCCAAAAAGGACTAAGCTTGTAAAGATTTTTGAAGCATAAATCCGACCAAAAACTCATCATCCAAGCTTTTCCTCCGGTAGATTTATGTCTTTGTATTATTTTTATACAAATAAACATTTGCATGTGAGATCTAAACCATAATAATGAGTTTTTTTATAAGGATTTATAACACTTTTATACAAAAACGATTTTTATCAAAATAATACTTAGATCTATGTTTTTGTGGATAAAAGTTGTTTAGAAACTATAAAAATGGTGTTTTATGAGATATCTACTGATTGCATGTCGTAATCTATGGGTAACAAAACGTTTTTGGCAAAGAAATCACAAAACGGGGAAGAACAGCAGGGAGGTGCGCAGCACCCCCTGACAGGTGCTGCGCACCGGGCTGCTGTCTCCCCGAAAAATCGTCGTTTTGGTTGTTAAAAACTTGTACACACATTCTGGACTTTTGTTAATAATATTATGGGACTGAGATGAATAAAACTAATGATAATGGTGACTTATATTGGACTCTTTGAACTTATTGGACTTTCTATTGAGTTATTATGTGTATATGCATGTTTTGTGAGCGGAAATGGTTGTAGGTTTTGGACATGAAATTTGGGCGCGGAAGCGCTGCCCAAATTTCGTTAGAAAACCTAAACCATTTCAGTAACCTAAACATGTCTATCATAATAATAACTTTAACTTTGAACCTTCGGACTAAAAATAAACGTTAACCGCTTCGGACATATTTTGGGACAATTTGGACTTTAACACTTAATTTTAAACAAAAGTTACATAATCTCTTACATAAAGTAACCTAACAAGAAATTAACTTTTGGACAATCTTGGTATTCCTAGGCATTCCGTGATTCCCGGCTCCTTTTCCGACCGATTCCGAGTTCTCGTTTCTCCGCAAACCGTGAGTTACAACCCCTTATCGTATATATTTACATGAATTTTGGGGGAAACATAAGATTAATTGTATTTGAAAACTTTATGAATCAAATTGCAATTTATCGAACTTTGACTTTTGAACTTGTTGAACTTTGACTTTTGAACTTATAAACTATTTAGACTTGGAACTTATTGAACTTTGGAACTATTTTGTACTAACTATTTGAACTCTTATGCGTAAAACATTTTACTCTACTTGAACTTACTGGCTCGCTCTCTTTTGAACTAAACTAATCATTGATGCTTGTATACGGACCAACCCTTGATGGAACTATAACATGATCTTAAGTGGCGGACGACTATCTCTCTTTAAAACAAAACTACTTAGTGCCCAGCTACTTTTTGGACTTAGACTTACACACTATTAACTACATAGCCGTATAGTAAACTTAGGAAAGAACCGTTCCTTGCTTAGATGGCAGTCTAAGTACATATTACTAAGAACTAGAACAACTTCCCGTAGGAGAGGCGGGAAGAGGGGCCTCACGGTTGAACAATCGGATTAGTGTGAACACTTAAGTTATAGATGCCAAGAGGTTGATACAAGAAATCTAATTAGTTACTTACGCATAATTTACGAACTTTTTAGCGATTGATTTCCGCAACACCAAGTTGAATAAATATGACTCTATTTGGTCTTTACACACTTCGGGCGCCGGTTCGCCCGTTACTTGAACTTTAAAAGTATATAAATTTTTAAGCGACTTTTCTCCGCTAACCTCCTTTTGGAAACTTTTACTTTTATATACCTTACTTATCTTTTGCCGAACTATTTAAACTGTAACTCACTCACTACTTTCGTAGTTGACACTTTATCTTATGTTTCAGGAAATTAGTGTAAGCATGATATGCATGGCATGGACGGGTCGAGGCGGTCGTGTGAGAACCTCATTGGGAAAAGACTTGGCCATTACTTTTGGGAAATTCATTTTGAAACTTAAATCTTATGTATTTCGTACTAAATGATGTGACTTGGTTGTTATTTTCGAATTTGTAAACAATTTATCCTTAATTAATGACTTAAATGCCGTTGTGTTTTATATAACCCGTGTAATGATCTTCCAGCTCTTCACATTCCGTGTTTCCGCTTTAGCGGGGTGTGACAGCTTTACCAACGAATAACGCTAATGTGGTAATTGATTTTCTTAAAAAACTATTTAGTAGGTTTGGTGTTCCTAAGGCCTTAATCAGTGATCGTGGAAGTCATTTCGCGAATCACCAACTTGCTAAGGTGCTCAAGAAGTATGGGGTCACTCATAGATTCTCTACTTCTTATCACCCGCAAACAAGTGGCCAAGTGGAAAACACAAACCGGGCTTTAAAAAGAATTTTAGAGAAAACGGTTAATAACAATCCTAAGGTTTGGGCTAAAAAGTTAGATGATGCTTTATGGGCATTCAGGACTGCATATAAAACACCGATTGGTACTACACCATATCGGTTACTTTATGGAAAAACTTGCCATTTACCTTTAGAGATTGAACACAAAGCGTACTGGGCTTTGCAAAATTGCAACTTGGATTTGATCTTAGCAGGTGAAAAGAGATTTTTGCAGTTGCATGAGTTGGATGAGATGAGATTGCAAGCTTACAATAATTCAAGGCTTTACAAAGAAAGGACGAAAGCTTGGCATGACAGACACATCAGACCTAAAGAGTTCAAAGCGGGTGACAAGGTGTTGATGTTTGAGATGAAATACAAGTTTAAGGCACCAAAGCTCAAGGCAAAATGGAAAGGTCCATATATTGTGAGGCAAGCTTATGCTTCGGGGTATGTGGAGCTGTGGAGCGGGAATGGCGAGAGTTTTATTGTGAACGGGTTCAGGCTGAAGTTGTACCATGAGGAAGACGAGGAGCATGTGGAGTTAGCTGAGGATGGCTTTTAAGCCATTGACAAGTAAGAAAAGGGAACACGAATCTAGCTAAGGACTCGACTGATAAACTTAGCGCTTGCGGGAGGCAACCCGAGGTAACTTGTATATTTTTTATTTTGGAAGTACACGTGTCACGATCAAGGTACGTCTTCCGTTATGTTATTCTTATTTTTATTTTTAGTAGTCGTTTTCCTTCATTCATTTATTAAAAAAAAAAAAAAAAAAAAAAAAAAAAAAAAAAAAATCAGCAGGAGTGGGACGCCTGTTCCAAGGGAGGGACACCCGTCCCAAAAATTTGCACAAAAAACATCACCACTGGAACCCCCGTCCCTAACTCGTGACTCCCGTTCTAACAACTTGGGACGCCCGTTACAAGAAGGGGACGCCCGTCCCGTACTGGGGACGCCCGTTACACGGGATTTCGCTGGGCCCGTTATTTCCTTTATTCCTTGCTGCACTTTATTATTCCCAATTTTTTCCTACTCTTCTTCCAAACCGAAAGCTAGCACCTACATACGAATTTCTTCCTCTAAATTTCAATTTTTTGCATACAAATTCAAGGTTAGTTTCTATTGCTTTTAATTATTCAACTCTTTGATTCTATATTGATTTAGTGTTTGATTATTGCCATAGAAACCATTTCATTAGGGATTTTTGCTTATAAACCCTAGGTTTAGATTTTGAAATTAAATTGGGGGTTTTGTGTTTAATTAGTTTAAAGGAGTTTAGGAAGTACATGGAAGACTAGATAAGTGATATTAACCATTAAATTGCTTTGTTGCTTGAAACTTTTATCCCTAAGTTTGCATTAGTATGGGGGGGGGGTTAGAATTTTTAAACTTGCTTGTTAATGGTTAATTTGATACTATGATTTCGTCTAGTTTGATTGCTTAAATTGATTATGTTAAACTTTAAATTTTTAAACTTAGTTTGAAATTTTATTTTAGTATTTTCGGCAATTAAAATGGCGATATTATAATCATATATTTGGTATTATGATGGGCAAATTGAACGGGAATGAAGTTTTAATGTAAATTTTGTTGTTTAACATTTGTATTATTTTTTGTATATGTGCATTTGTTTTGTAGATGAGTCGACGTGGAGGTAAGAGACCACGAGGCAGAACTGTGCCACCACAGGAGGCAACTGAGCGAAACCCCATGGATATACCCGAGAAGTATCAGCCAAAAATTTCCTTGGAAGCGCTTCGACAGAAGCGTATAATTGGACATCGGACGTTAGATTGGAAGATTGTTCAGGTTTTGGGTTACAAGAGTGAGTTAGAGGATCTTCTGACCGCTGACTGGAAACGATTTTTTGCAATCAAGTCTGGGGTTTATCAAGGATTGGTGGAGGAATTTTATTGCAGTTTTCGTTTGAATACGGCTATGGGTTCTACCACCGAGACGGTTATGACATTTCGACTGAGCGGAAGGACTTTTACAATGTCTTATGCTGAGTTTGGTGTTGCCATGGGAATTTATACAGAGGAGGAGGTTTTGGGAGCAGATTTTATTCAGGGGTTAGCGACTTGGCCGGTTGGGATGAACGCTGGGTTGTTTTGGCGTGAACATCATATTAGTACCGAGAATTATCATAAGAGTATTAAACAGGCAGTCATGCTAAACCCGATGCACCGGATACTGTTTCGGGCGATTGTTGAGTCCATTTCGGCCAGATTAAATTGCCCGAATAATTGAACCCAGCAGGATCTATTTTTTCTCTATTGTATCCTAGCTCGACGTCCGTGCAACCTTTCCAGATGTTTGGCAACTTATTTATACGACAGGGCGTATGGTAAGGGAGAGGGGGCAGTGTGTGGTGGCGCCTTTATATGCCATTTAGCTTTTAAGTTAGGGGTGGCTGATCGGGAGCTTTTGGATAATACCGTTGGTTCAGTGGCTGGGTTTCGTACGTTGGATGTTGTCGCTTTGAAGAATATTTCGTTGCTTGATCGCTATGGAAACTTGATTGGTAGTAAGCCTGATGTTTCTGGTTTTGCTCGGTCAGATGCAGAGTCAGATGATGAGCCGAGTGATCCGTATTCTATGGAGGCTCTGGCTCGACAGTTGACAGCGATGCAGACATCTCAGCAACAGATGTATGAGTCTAAACAGAGATTCCACGAGTACTATTTTGAGGATCAGAGGATGATGGGGTCTCAGCTGGCTCGTGTGACTTATCAGCAGGAGCGTTATCAGCCCTATATGGATCAGTGGGCGCAGCGAGAGGCTCAGAGTATGGGTCAGGTTCTTCCGGACTATGCTCCACCGGATATCTTCATTTGAGCACATCGTCAGGGCGGATTTTACTATCCCCCTCAGTCTCAGCAGCAACCTCCGCATCAGAGTGGTCCTAGTAACCCGATGCAGTTTGGTACGTATTCCGGAGGGGGTGGGGAACCATCTATTTTCCCTTCCCCCGATCACATGGCAGATTAGCGGATTTGGAGGGATGTCGGCAAGGCTGGCGCCTGGGCATCGAGAGATAGTTGGTGGTCGTATCAGATAAACATTTCTTTTTTCTTATTTCTTTTTATTTCTTAGTTTATTTTTTGTTTTTATTTATTTATTTGTGCTAGCTAATGTTAACGTACCTTGTCTTATTTGTTTGTCTTGTTTTTCCTTTGTTTTGACTCGTTTTGTACAATGAGGGCATTGTCCAACTCTAGTATGGGGGGGTTGAGGAAAAACATATGTTATGTTTAGTTAGGTCAGTGTATTGTATTTTTATAAAAAAAAAAAACAAAAAAAAATGATGACATGTCTTGAGAAATATTAATCTGTTGCATAACCTAGCACATTTTATACCGTACTCAAAGAAAAGTGAGATTTTGAGCCTTAAAAGCATTCATTTTAAATGCTAATTTTTATTTTGTATGAGTGCGCCGATGGTTGATGACTTTAGAACTTGACATAGTCATACGTTTCGAGACCATAGATGAGCATTGCATTAAGGTAACCTAGTGTAATTTGGTACAACGTTAGGGGCAATTTAGGAATAAACCATTTGATTTAGCCTATTCGTTTCTTGTTAAATAATTATAGCTTAATCACATTGGTTAGCTGATTTCCGTTTAACCCTTCTGTAATAGTGTTAGATACTCTAGTTAACCATTTTGCGCCTAACTTATTCGTTTCATTTAAATCCACTAAATATTTTGTACATTAGCCTTTTCTTTTCATTTTTAGATGAATCCGAACTTAGTTTTGAGATTGCTATTGATTGTATACATGAAGATTGAAGTTAGAAGTGTTAAGGCATTGAAATTATCGAATATCGTTAGCCTTTGTAGCATATATTTAATTGTTATCAAAAAAAAAAAAAAAAAAAAAAAAAAAAAAAAAAAAAAAAGTTGTAAAGTATGTAGTTTTATGTATTTTGAGTATTTGAAGAAATAAAGTAGAAGTATTTGTATTATGAGTTATGTAATTCGGAAGGTTGAAGTTATATGGAGCAATTGGTTCATTAGCGTTTAGGAGTCGGATTCATTCTAAATTTAGATGTATACTACGTTTAGTTGTATACTTTTACTTATTAACCCATTTAACCTCTATATATTTATTCACATGCCTTTACATGTACATTACATCCCGAATAAAAGTCCCCGTTTAGTTGTACCTAGACTCTAGTGGTGGAGAAACGATACTTTATCAAGCCTATGATAGAAAACTCACCATGACTGAGCAATTGAGCGGATTTACAGAAGATTTTACATACCCTTTAGACTAGTTCGAGAGATTTGTGTGAATTACTCCCAATAATTCGTGAGGTGTTTGGTTATGCTTTTTAAATCATGGTTTGGTAATTAAATTGAATTGAACTGGATTTGCTTGAGGGCAAGCAAAGGTTAAGTATGGGGGGATTTGATATCGCATATTTTAGTCATAATATTATATGCGATATTTGTCTTTTTAAAGTTTAATTCATAACGGATTTCGGGAATTTCGGGCAATTTTAGTATTAAAATGTTATACAGGTATTAGCCGGAATTCTGGAGCGGAAGTGACATAATTGGAGCTGAAAATGAAGAAAACGGGTCGATGTTGTATTCCCGTTATATTTTGAGACGAGAATCAATTGGTCACGAGAGATGAAGCAGAAACGAGCAGCAAAACAATAAAACTGAAGAAAGAGCGGGGGACGCCCGTCCCTTCTGGAGGACGCCCGTCCCGCGGCTAATTTGGTGCTGGAGTTGTTTTGTTACGTTTAATAAAAGCAGTCTTTAGGGTTTATTATCATTATCATTATTGTAACCGAGTTTTGGAGTGTTGAAACCCTAGCTTGAACCGACGAATTTTTGGAGTTATTTGGTGTTCTTAGACTTAGCAATTTCGTTGTTTTAAGCATTCGGATCATTGGTACTTTAATCATTTTCGTTAGTTCTTTTAATATAAAGATGTTTCATTCAATTCAATTGTGTTGCGTTTTTATTATTATGAGTAGCTAAATTTCTTAACGTTCACTTGGATGATGTGATCAATTATGTAGGTTATTGTTTAATTACTTAGACGTTGAACTGGATTTTATGTTTAATCGAAAAACCAATTGTAATCAGTTTTTGAATCTTGTTTAATCTTTTATATAAGCTGTTAGTAATTTATCATAGGTATTCGAGAGGAACTTGTGACATTACAAAATAGTTTATGAAATAACTAATCGGTCTATAATTAGTTTAAAGATATTAGTATTCGAGAGGAACTAGTATTAAAGATTTAAACAATAAAAACGTGATTGTGGTTGTTAGTTAACTGGATCAAGAGAGATCGGTTTAGTTAATTAAGAAGCTATTCGAGAGGAAGCTTTATAAGATTTAATCATAAAATCGGCGTAGGTACTTATGGCTTAGTTGTCAAACGTAGAAATTATACACGAGAGTGGTGACTATACATGAGACGATTAAAGTTTTAATGGGAAACGAGAGTTCAAGTTAAATACCTTTTAAGTAGTTCAACATTGTTAGTAATTAAGTGATAACCGTAGTAATTGTGATCAAGTCCAAGTGAATGTAATTTTCATCAATTTTTTTACAAACAAAATCTTTTCAGCGATTCATCTGAATCAACAAGTTTCTCAAATTAAGTTGTTTAAGCACCGTGACAATTCGGTCACAAAAACCCACTTTTTGTTTTATTAATTATTAATTATATTTCAACCATCAGTCCCTGCGAACGAACCTGATTTACCTAA
Source organism: Senecio squalidus (assembly GCA_910822075.1). Taxonomy (NCBI): domain Eukaryota; kingdom Viridiplantae; phylum Streptophyta; class Magnoliopsida; order Asterales; family Asteraceae; genus Senecio; species Senecio squalidus. Next base: position 61,967,241 of record CAJVGC010000590.1, on the reverse strand, counting down.
AACTATACTATACTTGATTAGGTCCACTGCCTAAGATTGTTTAGTCGAGTAGTTAGTATTTCTTGTTTTTAAAATATACTAGATTTCGCACATCAATGTATCTGGTTGTGGGTTTTAGGATCGCGTCAAGTACGCGACACACCTGTTTAAGGGGAAGGCCCCTACATGGTGGAATTCAGTTATGCGGATTCAGGGCCGAGTGGCCATCAGTGAGATGTCATGGGAGAGCCTTAAGATTTTTATGAGAGGAGAATATGTGCATGCGCACGAGTTACAGCGTCTGGAGCAGAAGTTATGGAACCTGACGATGCAGGGTTCCGATATTCGGGGTTATACGGATAAGTTTTATGATTTGATGGTGTTGGTTCCTCGATTGGTCCGTAATGAGGAGGAGAGGATTACCAGCTATGTGGACGGGTTGCCCCTGACTATGCGGGACAACATTATTCCCACCCGTCCTGGTACCTTGAAGAGTGCAGTGGATATTGCATTCTCCCTTACGGAGAGTATGATTCAGGGTGGAGCATTGCATAGGACTTTGATCCGTAAGGATACAAGTGGCCGATATGGTAGGAAATCTAGGCCGGATTCTAGGAAGAGGGCATGGGGACATGATCAGAGTCCCCAACCTATACAGTCATATGCCGCAGTTGGTAGTAGTCAGGGAAAGCGCCCTAAGTGCGGGAAGTGTGGTGGCGCGCACCAGAGGCTTCTTGTTGGGTTTGTGAGCGGTGCAAGAAACTCGGGCATACCGAGCGTTTCTGCAAGTGCGTACCTGGATCTTGCTATGAGTGTGGAGAGAAGGGACACTATCGTAATAGGTGTCCCAAGTTTACTTCTTCTACTCCCCTTCTTACTTCCAGTTCTAGTGGTGGTGGTGATAACGCCAAGGGCAGAGTTTTTGCTTTGGGTTCTTCAGAGACTCGTCAGGATCCTACAATTGTTACATGTACTTTCTTTCTCAATGATCATCCTGCATATATTTATTTGATTATAGTGCGGATAGGAGCTTAATTTCTAGTGAATTTAGCCCTTTAGTAGCTAGCCCTTCTAGTCCTTTAGTGCCTGCTTATGAGGTAGAGTTAGCGGATGGTAGTTGCCTTTGTGCTAGGAAGATACTTCTTGATTGTTCCCTTACCTTATCCGATACTCCTTTTCTGATCGACTTGATTCCTATGATACTTGGTAGTTTCGATATCGTCGTGGGTATGGACTGGCTAGCTACGCATCGTGCCGAGATTGTTTGCTACGAGCGATTCATTCGTATTCCGAGGCCTGATGTTGTACCATTACCTATTCGGGGAGACGAGGCCAGGAAACGCCTCAAGGTCATTTCTAGCTTGAAGGTGCGAGAGTATATTCACCGTGGATGTTCCTTATACCTAGCCCACTTAGTGTAGAAGGATTCTACGACGAAGATTGAGGACACACGATTGTTCGTGAGTTTTCCGACGTCTCTCCGGACGATTTGCATGGACTTCCTCCCCAGCGGCAGATCGAGTTCCGTATTGATCTTGTTCCCGGAGCAGCGCCTGTGGTGAAGGCTCCATATCGTTTAGCGCCTTCAGAGATGGTCGAGTTATCTAAGCAGATTCAGAAGTTAGTTGATAAGGGTTTTGTTCGCCCTAGTTTCTCTCCATGGGGTGCTCCAGTTCTCTTGGTGAAAAAAAAGGATGGCTCCATGCGATTATGTATTGACTATAGGGAGCTGAACAAGTTGACGATGAAGAACCGTTATCCCCTTCCTCGTATTGACGATTTATTTGATCAGCTTCAGGGTTCGTGTTACTTCTCGAAGATAGATCTTCGTTCGGGTTACCATCAGTTGAGCATCTAGGTGGATGACATACCGAAGACTGCATTTCGTACTCGGTATGGTCATTACAAGTTCCTATTTATTGGTCTGACAAACGCGCCTGCAGCGTTCATGGACTTGATGAACCGAATTTGTCGTCCTTACCTTGACAAATTCGTAAGCGTGTTCATTGACGACATCCTTATCTACTCATGTAGCCGTGAGGAACACGAGGAGCATATACGTCTAGTGTTGGAGATGTTGCGGAAGGGGAAATTGTACGCGAAATTCTCGGAGTGTGAGTCTTGGTTACCCGCGATTCAGTTTCTAGGCCACGTGGTCAGCGCGAAGGATATTCACGTTGATCCTGCCAAGATTGAAGCCAAGGAGATGGGTTGCACCAAAATCAGCTACCGAGATTCGTTCGTTTTTGGGTCTCGCGGGTTACTATCGATGCTTTATTGAGGGCTTCTCTAGGATTTCTTCTCCTATGACGAAGTTAACTCAAAAGAGTGAGCCGTTCGTTTGGGGATCTGAGCAGGAGAGTGCCTTCCAATTGTTGAAGGAGCGGTTATGTGATGCTCCTATTCTTAGTCTTCCGGTTGGGACTGCGAATTTTGTTGTCTATTGTGATGCCTCACATAAGGGCATGGGTTGTGTGTTGATGCAGAATGGAAAAGTGATTGCGTATGCTTCTCGACAGTTGAAAGTTCACGAGAAGAACTACACTACGCATGATCTTGAATTGGGAGCCGTTGTCTTTGCTCTCAAGATTTGGAGACACTATCTGTATGGGACTAAGTGTACCGTGTTCACGGATCACAAGAGTCTTCAACATATCTTCGATCAGAAGATGCTGAACATGAGACAGAGACGTTGGGTCGAGTTATTGAACGACTACGACTGTGATATTCGCTACCATCCGGGTAAGGCGAATGTGGTTGCTGATGCGCTAAGTCGCAAGGAGACGGTGAAGCCGGTTAGGATCCGCTCCATGGTTATTTTACTTCAGACGAGCTTGAAAGGTCATATTCTTCAGGCACAGCAGGATGCTATGACAGAGATCTGTCTTAAGGACGAGGGATTGTTTAGTCTAGCTCGGAAGTTAGAGCCGAAGACCGATGGAGTACTCTACTTCCTCGAGCGTATTTGGGTTCCGGTTAGCATCCGACAATTGATTTTGGACGAGGCTCATAAGTCTAACTATTCCGTTCATCCAGGTTCCGATAAGATGTATACGGATCTGAAGGAGTTTTATTGGTGGCCTGGGATGAAACGAGCGATTGCGGAGTACGTTAGCAAATGTCTAACCTGTTCTAAGGTCAAGATTGAGTACCAGAAACCGTCGGGACTTCTACAGCATCCTATGATCCCAGAGTGGAAATGGGAGCGCATTACTATGGACTTCATTACGAAGCTCTCGAGATCTTCCAGCGGGTTTGATAGTATATGGGTTATCGTCGACCGGTTGACGAAGTCTGCTCACTTCCTACCCATTAGAGAGACGTACCAGTTAGAGAGACTTGTCCGTTTATATATATATATATATATATATATATATATATATATATATATATATATATATATATATATATATATATCCGAGATCGTGTCTAAATACGGTGTTCCCGTGTCGATTATTTCTGATCGCGATGCTCGATTTACTTCACGTTTTTGGCAGTCTTTCCAGCAGCGAGCTATGGGTATGAGATTGGATATGAGTACGACTTATCATCCGCAGACAGATGGTCAGAGCGAGAGGACCATTCATACACTGGAGGACATGTTACGAGCTTGTGTTATAGACTTTAGGGGCAGTTGGGATATGCATTTACCGTTAATAGAGTTTTCGTACAACAACAACTATCACACGAGTATCGGTTGTGCACCGTACGAGGCTTTGTATGGCCGTAAGTGTAGATCACCAGTGTGTTGGGCCGAGATTGGAGATAGTCAGGTCACTGGTCCTGAGATCATTCAGGAGACGACCGATAAGATCTTCAAGATAAAGGACGTTTGGTTGCTGCTAGAGATCGACAGAAGAAATATGCAGACAGACGACTGAAGCCCTCAGATTTCAACGTTGGGGATATGGTTTTGATGAAAGTATCCCCGTGGAAAGGGGTTATCCGCTTTGAGAAGTGCAGCAAGCTGAGTCCGAGATATACGGGTCCTTTCCGATCATAGCCCGTGTCGGTCCGGCTGCTTACAGACTTGATTTTCCGCCCGAGTTAAGCAGCGTGCATAATGTCTTCCACGTTTCTCACTTGAAGAAATGTCTTGCCGATGATTCACTTTTGGTCCCGTTGGATAATCTTCAGATCAATGATAAGCTTCATTTTGTTGAGGAGCCGATAGAGATTGTAGACCGAGACGTTAAGCGATTACGCCAGAGTAAAATTCCAATCGTTAATTTCGTTGGAATTCGAGACTTGGTGCTGAGTTTACTGGGGAGCGCAAGGAAGAGATGCAGAGGGAGTATCCCATTCTCTTTCCTGGAGACAGTACCCAGTGATGATTTCGGGACAAAATCCTTTTTACTTGGAGAGACTGTGACAACCGCAAATTTTGAGGTACTCATTCCGAGTTTTAACTTTCTTTATTTATCGTTATTTCATTTTGACCCATTTTACTATTTCGATATTTCGATTTATTACACGTTCGTTTGTGTCGGATTACGTATATTACATACCGTTTATGTCCTTTGTGACTAAAACGTATATTTAACTAAGTGCCTAGCATTTATAAGTATTCTCGTAGGTTAATATTGGTAATTTAAAGCCTTCGTCTTTTCGAGAAAAATTAACGTTAAAAATATTACAAATTTAGTCCTCTAACTAAAAATCTATTACAAGGTTAGTCCTTTAACGGGAACTAACGAAATCTGTTACAAATTTAATCCTTTTAACGGACAAACTAACGGAGCAGAAACTGGACTTAGGGCGCAGCCCTAAAGACTTAGGGCGCAGCCCTGGTCTGTTGTTCACAAAATTCCAAAATTGTTTTTGCTTTCCTAGAGATCCCAACTCACATGCTACCATGTGACTTCTGTCCAGTTCTTTCCCTAATTAGTGAGGGATGAGTAAATTGTGGATCCTTGACCATTTCTAACCATCTCTCATACCATTTTCACCCTTAAACCATTTTCACCTCATTTGACCAAAACTTGTATCTCTCTCTAACTCAAACTCTCTCTAGCTTCCTTTCGTTTCCAGGAGGTTTTAGAGAGATAAACCACATTCAAGAATGGTATTTGGGTTGAGAAAGATCATTGGAAGTCATCTTGAGGATCAAACAACTTTCGGTAAGCTTTTTTTCCTTCGAAAATCCATATTTTCTTGCACTAACTTTCTTCCTTTGACACTAAGAGTATACTAACCATATTCTTGTGTTCTTGCAAGGAGTTCACTCATCAAGGTTTCCATCTCCGACTTATTCTTGAGTTGTAAGGCTTTCAAGCCTTGGAAATTCGGTAGGTAAAATCCTTTGTAAATAATTTTCTTTCAATCTTTTTCTTCTTTAAATACATTTCTAACATATTCATTTTCTTTCTTGTAACATCCCGGTTCTCGGAAATTAGAATATTTCGTAAGTATTTATTTATATATGATAAATATGTTTTATATTTATGTTTATTTTAGAAGTTTTATATATAAAGGACTAGAATGGTAAGAAAAATAGTTAGTTGCGGTTAGAAAGGACTTATATGGTTAACAATTTTAGTACTTTTGTAAATTTAGCAAAACTTGAAAAGTTGAAGGACTAAAGGTGTAATTCGAGATTTTGAGTATGACTAGGATTGTGATGTGTCAAATGCATAAATTTTAAGGTGTTTTGTGTGTGTTCTTGAGAGTAATCAAGAAATTCTAAATTTTTAGTAATTGAAGTTGTGGTGGTGAAATTGTATCAAGATTAAGAGTAAAGAAGACCTAGCTTAAAGAGTATTTGGAGAAAAGAATTAATTGATGAAATTTGAGTTATGCTAGTGTGTTATAATCTTAATTAGATGTTTAATTAGAAGTAGAAATGCTTAATTTATAAAATTAGGTGTTTGATAATTTGGGGATAATCATGAGAATTGTTAATTTGAGCATTTGTGTATGTTAATTTAATGTTGGAATTGTATGTTTTAGTTTTATGAATGAGATAGAATATGGTGTTATGATTACTCCATTTGGTATTGCCAAACGGGTCAAATGACCCAAGGAGTGGCAAATGGGTAGAAATTGGTTAAAGAGAAGAAATGACAATTTTATGCAATGTGTCTATTATGAGTATAATGTAGATGATGATTTGAAGATACTATTATGTATATTAAAAAGCTTAACGGGTCAAAGACCCCAAGAAGTGGCAAGATGGGTAGAAAACGGATATACAAGTTAATGTTAAGATTTTAGAAAGGATATGTAATAAAGTTGTTAGTTATGTTTTCGTTATGAGTAATTGAAAGCTTTAGTTGTTTTGGTCTTATAAACTCAGATTTAAAAGACAAAGGGAAGGGGAAAGCAACGAGAGAGTAGTAAACGTACTTCGACATCGAGGTGAGTATACGAGGCTCATTTTCATATTGTTATGTGTTTAAAATTGTGTATTAATATCTTGAAGATTGACAAGTATATTATCTCAAATTATAGTTAAGTTATTAGCGGAAATAGGAACTAGAAGTGGCGTAAACTAACGTGAAAGTGCAGGAAACAACCAAAAACGGAAATCAGCCATGCTACTGGCCTAGATGCGCCGCACCTAGGCTATGGTGCGCCGCATCTGGCACTCAGTAGCCATGGGTGATTTCCAGACTTCTTAGTTGCGGAGCAGTTGTTCTTAGTTGCGGAGAAGTTAGTGCCTAGACCAGTTTTTAGTGATCCTTAAAGTAGTTTAACTATGAGAATGATATCCTAAACCATAATTAAGTTAGAGATGAATAGAGAAGAATTTATATGTCGAAAAGATGTAGAATCGACTTTCGTTAGTCGGGAAGAAGCTAGAATCAACTTCATGCATACCGCGAGGGTGTCACACCCCGCTAAGAGCGGAAACACGGGATGTTCCAGTTATAATATCAAGAGTCAAGATTACAACAATATAACCGATAAAAAAAACATCAAATTAAATAGATCATGCCAAATGTTACAAAATACATCATAAGTCAAAGGCGATAAGACGCCAAGTACAAATACAATTCCAAAAGAAATAAACAAACGGATCGTCATGAAAATTACAATAAACAGTTCAAATTCAAATTTCCCAAAAGCAAGCGATCCGAAAATAAACTATGGCGTGATCAACGGAAATCCTCAATTTCCTGCAAAGCGTTAAAACGACATCAACAACATGTTGGTGAATTATTCGCAATTTTAAGTAAAAAGTGACCCATCGATAAATTTCAGCAAACAATGTAAGTTTAAAATCATATATCTTGTATTCATCCAAAAGTGAAAGGTACTATGCCTAAGTAGTCATACATCTCGATCCTGAACCAATCAGTTTAATCCCCTATCCTAAGGTGTGTCAAACCAAATGCAATCAGTTTAATCATACAGTTTAAAATTAAGGTCATAACATCCGCTCGTAGTATCAGCCTACAGAGGAATGAGGGTTAGGTACATAACCCAATATAGATCTATACATATGAACCACGGGCAAAAGCTTAACGAGTGTATTAGAGGGTTGCCACCATGGCTTAGACACTTAAAACTAAGGCAGACCCAATTCACTGGTTAAACAAGATAATCAATTTCATTGCGCATTCATGCAGACAGTTTAAAATACCCAGACAATTTAAAATACGCTTTACAGCCCAAAAGTATTTAAGACAAGGGCTACGAATAACTCACAAAACAACTTCATTAAATCTCGGGTAAATACAATCACGGGACCACAATTCCACCGTCTAAGTGCCCTAAAACAGTAAATAATATAGTCTCAGTATCTCTATAAGTATAGTTCGGTTTAGCCTTGTCGGTTAAGATTAAGTTTAATAAAATATTCCAACATTTAATAATTTAAATCAAGACGACGTATTCGGGAGACGATGTTCCGCGTCAAAAAGGGCGAGTGGCAAGACATCGGTCTTTCACGTCCACAATGTCGTTGGAAACGAATGATTACTTCGAGTCGAAAGGAAAATTGAATACCAAGGTTTTATTAGATTGACCAAGGTTAAAGTTGTTGACTTTGTAAAAGTCAAATGTTAAAGAAGTTGACTTAGAAAAGTCAAATGTCAACATTGTTGACTTATAAAAGTCAATTGTCAAGGATGTTGACCTATGAAAGTCAAATGTCAAAGATGTTGATTTGCAATTTAAAGACAACTATTTTAGGTTGAAACATAGATAATTGAAGTTGTCGCAAAAGTCTAACTTGAAGTTTAGAAAGTTTGTACGTCTTTACTTTTCACAAATATAGTTTAAAATGACTTTTAGTTATCATAATATAGTGTAAAATGTCTTTATATAAATGTTTTTAAATCAAGTTTATCGCAAAATATTAGTCGACGGCTTTAGATTACGATCGTTATTTGTTGCAATGTTTATTTATTGAAATGTAGATAATATGTCCATTTTAAATAAATATTTGACATTTTTGATTGCGTTGGCGTCTTTGAGTCCAAAGACGATATTTTATCGAAATATGTTACTTTTATGTATTTTAGTATGTTTGTACAAGTGTTTAGAGTTTGTTAGAAACATAACATGAAATCGGAGGCTTTAAAATGACAATTTACGGAACAAAACGTCAAAACGGCTAAACAAGCAAAACGAGTATTTTGCTGGAAAACAGTCCCGCTGCGTCGTCTTGGCATCCAGGACGGCGCACAGGTGCTGTTTCCAGCAAACATCGTTTTGATGTTTTGCCGAAATCCGTTCGTTCAAAGACTTTTTGGTTAAAACGCTTACTGTTAATAAGTTACATTATGTTCCAAATACATTTACCAAGTGTTATATATATATAAATATACCCTTTTACATACTAATACATACAATATGTTAATTTCGGTAATAAATACATTTTTACATATTTTTGTCTAATTCTTTGCCCACAACCAAAATATTCACAAGTGTTGGTCTAGTATATTATTCCTAACCATTTTTCAAGGCTAATAACCGAAATATACAAAGAAATAGGGACGAAATATATAAAAAGATGAATATGGAGAAATTATCGATTTTACCGAATAACAACCGCAAGATCTTTAGCTTGAGAATATAAACCCGAAAGTAACTTTTTGGTGGTGAGATGATGGGAAAATCACAGCTCCAAAACACAAAATAAAAACCACCATTAGTCTAGGTGCTTGCATGCAAAGAGAAAAATTAACGTTTTGGAGAGATTTCGGTCAAAAGATTACTTACCAAGATCAAGGAAATTTCTCTTCAAGAAAAGTTAGATGATTCTTCCCAAATGAAAAGTAATATGGAAGACAATAGCTTGGAATGCAAAAGAAAATAACATGTGTTAGAATCTCTAACAAAAGAAGAGAAAGATGGGGAAAAATGGAAGAAAAGTGAAGAAAACCTTAAGAAAATCTTACCAAAAGTTGATGGAGATCAAAGGAAACTTGATTATTTGATGATCTTAGACTTGAATCCTTCTTCAAATGTGTGATTTATGGCTCAAAGTTTCTGGAAATGATAAGAGTTTGAGAGAGAAATGGGAGAAAAACAAAAGAAAGTGTATGGAAAAATGAGAGAGAAAGGTGATTGTAGGTGTTTGTGTAATGATCAAAGTGAGTTGTGAGATGAGTTTAGGCATCAAAAATGAGATTTCTCTGCCCCATTTAAGGTCTTACACGTTTGGGACAAAGTGCCCAAACAAATTACATGCAAAAATGACTCACACAAAACAACAAAAATCTGTCCAGGCAGGTATGTGCGCCGCACATGGTGCATGTGCTGCGCCCTGGACCAGATTTCAGGATTTCCAGTTTTGTTGTTCGCGATCGTTAAGGAGTTTCGTTCGTCGAAAGTTCCCGATTCTTTTTGCGTTGAACTTAGGAAAGTTCATACTTTGATTTACTTTATATTAGGTTCATTTAATAATATATTTTCACTTTCGATTTCGAGATTCTCACGATTTCGGTAAAGGAGTAAACAAGAGCAAAAGCACGATATCTCGAGGATAAAGAATACGATAACCGACCAATTTGGCATAAACCTTCTAACCTATATTTATGAGAATACTAACTAATTGGCACTTAGATAAAATAATATTATTACGTCTCAGGGGACGAATTAGCAAATACAGAAAACCCGATACTCAATAACAGTAAATCGTGAGCAAAACAAAGGGAAATACAAGGGTCGAAATCAATTGCGAATAAAATATAAATAATGACGGTAACTCAAGTACCTCAAATAGACGGGACGTCACAGCCTCCCCCAGTTAAAAGAATTTCGTCCTCGAAATTACTAATGAGCATCGCTAGAAGGAAATAGATGGGGATATTTCCGCTGCATTTCATCCTCCCGTTCCCATGTAAACTCGGCTCCAAACTTAGAGTTCCATCGTACCTTTACAATAGGAATCCGACTCCGCCGTAAACGCTTGACCTCTCGGTCAACGATTTCTACCGGCTCCTCTATAACGTGAAGCGATTCATCTAGACGGAGTTTCTCCAAAGGAACAATCAACGACTCATCAGCAAGACACTTCTTGAGATGCAATACATGGAATACATAGTGCACACCACTCAAATCAGGTGGCAACTCAAGACGATAAGCTACTGGTCCAACACGAGCCAAAATCTTAAAAGGACCCGTAAAACGTGGACTTAGCTTGCTGTGCTTCTCAAAACAAAACACACCCTTCCATGGAGAAACCTTTAATAATACCATATCGCCGACCTCGAATTCCAAAGGCTTACGTGTGACAACCGTCTAATTCCAGGTGCATTTTATACTCTATGTCTCTTTCGGTCTATCTAGTCTTTAACTATTCAATAACCGGAACCGCGACAGCGTCAGAATCACAACCGGAATCAAATTATATAAGTCTTAATACCAAGAGAACCCCTAATGAACTTTCCTAAGTTCATAATGTAACATACTTTAAAACTTTAGTTAACGAAAAGGTCCAACGAAACAATTATACAAAATCAGCCAAAACCCAAAATTTATTACAAAAATGGTCCAGGACGACGCACAGAGGCCATGTGCGCCGTCCTGGAGGACGAATTTTGTAACAGATTTGAAAACTTTGCATGTCTCGATTTCTCAACCCCACCCACCAATCAAACTCGATTTTTATGCACTCATTACTGCTATGTTGCAGTCCCAACTTCCCATTAACATCATTTTTATTATTTCATTTTTATTATCACTTTTATTAAACAAAAACATACACTTACACACTTTTCTCTCAACTTACTCTCAAAAACCCATCTTGTTCCAATGATTCCAGCACCTAAAACACCATTTTAATCCATACAAAACTTTTGAATCATCAAGAGGAGCAAGGGAAACCAAAAGATTTCAAAAAGGGACCATTCTTGTAAAGATTTTTGAAGCTAAAATCCGGCCAAAATCATCATCCGAGTTTTCCTCCGGTAGATTTCTGTCTTTTTACTATTTTTATACAAATAAACTCTTACATGTAAGATCTAACGGTTCAAAATAAGTTTTTGTACAAATCTATGACCTTTTTATGGTCAAAAACGTTTTAATCGAAATAGTCTTTGGATCCACGAATTTGTAACCAAAAATACTTTATAAACTGTTAAAATGATGTTTTAATAAGTTTAAACCTATTGCATGTCGGAATCTAAGGCTAAATAAACGTTTTACAACAAACACTCGAAAACCCGCGTCATGTGCGCCGTCCTAGAGCACAGAACGACGCAGCGAGCACCAAAAATGTGTCAAAAGATTACACTATTAACTACAGAGCCGTTTAGTAATTATGGGTATCGATACTTAGGAAAGAACCGTTCCTTGCTTAGATGGCAGTCTAAGTACATATTACTAAGAACTTGACAACTTCCCGTAGGATAGGCGGGGAAAGGGGCCTCACGGTTGAACAATCGGTTTAGTGTGAACACTTAAGTTATAAATGCCAAGAGGTTGATACAAGAATCTAATTAGTTACTTATACGCATAAATTTACGAACTTTTAGCGATTGCTTCCGCAACTATGATTTGACTAAATTTGACTTATTTGGTCTTTACGAACTTTAGGGCACCGATTCGCCCGTTACTTGAAACTTTAAAAGTATATAAATTTTAAGCGACTTTTCTCCGCTAACCTCCTTTTTGGAAACTTTTACTTTTATATACTTTACTTATATTTTTGCCGAACTACTTAAACTGTAACTCACTCACTACTTTCGTAGTTGACACTTTATCTTATGTTTCAGGGAATTTAGTGTAAGTATGAAGTGCATGGCATGGACGGGTCAAGGCGGTTGTGTGAGAAACTTTTCGGGAAAAGACTTGTTCATTACTTTTGGGAATTTTAATGGCAAACTTTAAACTTATGTATTTTGTACTGAACTCTATGACTTGGTTATTTCTTTGAACTTGTAAACACTTCTAACATTTTTAAATGACTTGAATGTCGTTATGTTTCTTATAACCCGTGTAATGATCTTCCAGCTCTTCACATTCCGTGTTTCCGCTTTAGCGGGGTGTGACAGACTTGGTATCAGAGCACAGGTTATAGAGAAAAACGGTTTTAAAAATTTTCAAAAGTTTTCGAAACCAAACTATAACCAAGGCTTTTCGGAAAATCATTTATGGGTTCAAAGTTTAGATAATTAATTTCGCGATTGCATGTTTATCTTTAACTACGCATGGCCTGATCACCCATGCCTAGTTCAAAATGGATTTTGCAAGGACGGAACTTAATAACTATTGTTAACGGTTTTTGAGTCGAAAATTCCCTGTACTGTCTTTTCCCGATTCTCACGTGACTGACCCGTACATGCATTTCATTACACATTTCCTCTATTATTCTTTTGTGTCTTCGCGTACTTACGAAACTCATTATTCACAGATCCGTCATGTCTCACTCCTCTCGTTCGCGTTCACCGTCATGATCACATTCTCGTTCGTTACCCAGAGCCGCTTCGCCTTCCGAGGGCCGCACCGCCTCAGAGAGCCAACGCCATCAGACCACCGATCCCACGGAGGACACATCCATGGCAATCTCCAGCAGCATCGGGTCC
>CAJVGC010000590.1:61827327-61954185 GCA_910822075.1 Senecio squalidus | reverse complement strand
TCGAGGGGTACTACAACCAAAGGGTGAGAGCCACCACGTTTAAACCGGGGATTATGTATTCCGAAGCAACGAGGCCAGTAGAATGGAGAACCAGGGCAAGCTAGGACCTAACTGGGAGGGCCCATACCAAATAGCCGAAGCGTATGGAAATGAGGCTTACAAGCTGCAGATGGTCGGAGGAAACACAATTCCGAGGACTTGGCACAAAAACCTCCTCCGACGTTGTTACATATGAAATCTCCTGTACACCTAATGTCAAAACACCTGTAAACCTTCCATCGGAAGGGTGTAAGGGCATGGCCCAATCATTTATCAATACAAGCTATACTTGTCTCCGGATTTAGGAAGCAACAATTTTCTCAGTACATGGCAAATTTTTAAGACCATTGATTAAATTATAAGTAGCAATTGGTTAATGATAAGTTCCTAAGAGCACAATGCTCTTGGAAGACGAAGGGGAGAGTGCCCTCTCTAATAAACTCCATGTTAGTCTGATACTTCAATCCTAACATAGACAGGTTTGAGCAGCGTATATAAAAAAATAACTCCGTACCGGTCTGAGAATATCCCGGTATCGAAAGGGTCGAGTAACCTCTCTAATTAACTCAGTAACAACGAAAAATATGTTAAGGCATAATATAACACACGATATTCGTTTAAGTTATAAATGTCGGATATATCTTAAGAAAATAGTTATTATGATGAAGGACGCTTCTCAGAATAAATATTTTAACTTAAAGATAAAGTAAACAAATACACCATGGTACAAGAAACCAGCTTATCATTAATACGATGGCCGAAGCCATGATAGTTACAAGTGGCCGAAGATTACAAAAAAAAACACACATTTCAGCCCTAACAATCTAGGTGGCGCGGGAGCTGGATCCAAAGCTTTAAGTTCCTCGATAGACAGATGTGAGCTAGCCCGGAGAAGATCAAGAGGAAAGGACAACTGGGACAGGGCCATTGCTTCTTCATATTTTTGATCGGCCTGGGGATCAAAGGATGGAACCGTACCCATAGGGGCACTAAGCTGGTGATAGCGGTATCCCTTCCTTACCCCGTCAACAAAGCCCGAAGCAATAGCACAAACAGTGGCGTGACCATAAGGGGCAGAATTCATAACTAGAGCGAAGCTTGCTAACAAAGCTCTGCATCCCATCGCCCATCACCCAATCTAGCTTGGACTGCAGCCCTTCCTTATGAACCCGGAGAGCAATGTTGTTCTCCTTAACTTGCTCGAGCTCATCCTGCAGCACGTCAATAGTTTTCTTCGCATCTGCTCCGGCATGCTGCAGCCGAGACTTGAAGGTCTCCTCAGCCTTCTCCATTCTCCTCAATTCCCCCACCATAAGTTCCCAGTCAGACACGCTTATCGTCTTCATATCTGGGGCCACGGCAGGGGTTCTCGCAGCTTCGGCTAAAGAAGAGTTTTCTTCCTTCACCCTGTCCAATTCAGAGAGGGCATCAGCTAGCTGCACCTTCAATTTCCTACAGTGCCTAGTAGCCTTCCTCCGTTGGCGTTGGTAGAAATTTGCTTTGCGAGACAAGGAGGTGCCAATCCTCTCCAAGGAGCCAATTACTGCACTTTTTTCCCTCACCTCGACGTCTCGCTCAGCAAGACTCTTCCGGAGCCTCGAATGCTTCCTCAGAAGTTTACCGTAGCGGGTCCTCATCTCAGTACCCCCTACGGCCAACTGAGTCAGCATCAAATCCATCCTTGCCATCACCACCTCATCGGACTTCTTCTCCCAGCGCTTTGACTCCGCCGGAGTTGCAAAATGGTCGAGCATGCTCCGACAGATACTTATATCTTGCATGCTGCTGGTGGGAACGGCGTCCCAGGCCGGGACATAGGGATCCTCGGCATCTCCAGATGATGAGGGATCGGAGTCCCTGGGGAAAGAAGAGTAACCTCTTGTTCCTCGAAATGGTCAGAGCCGTCACCCTTGGGACATTCCTCAGACATGTGGCCACTCTCACCACATTTGTAACAGCTTCTGTCACCACCACCACTACCTTCCGGAATCTCCTGACCCTGCACCGTAACCTCCGGTTCAGTAGACCTCTGCACTGCAACCTCCGGTTCAACCACTGCCGGACTGACAGTCTCCTCCTGTCCAGTGGGACTCTGCACTATGGCCTCCGGTTCAGTCATCATCGGAGCGACCGTCTCCTCCGGCCCAGTAGGTCCATGTACTGTGACTTCCGGTTCAGTCACCACCGGAGGGGTCGTCTCCTCCGGACCAGCAGGTCTTTCACCTACAAAAGTTCAAGTAAAAGAATAAAATAAGCAAAGAACCATGGCACAGAAACGATGAATAACCAAAGAAAAACCCTTACCGGAAGGAGGAGCAGAAGTAGAAGTAGCCTGAAGTGCTCCATCCACCTCCTCCAAATTTTGAGGAGTAGGGTCTGCAGGAGGGACATTAGCAGACTCTGCGGAGCACCAAAAATTAGACTGATGAATAGACTCAGAAGAAGAGGATGATAACACTATGACCGAAGGGAAAGAGGAGCAGGGTGCGGCCGGAAAAAAGGGATAGACAATACGTCCGGACCCTGACCACTCCTCTTCCTCTTCGGAAGTAAGGTCAATATGTGTACCTTTTCTGGCAGCCTTCTTATGCCGACGAGGCTTACTGCTAGAGGCTTCAGTACGAACCCTCTTCCTCTTTTTAGGAACGGAAGCCTCAGCTACCGCTTCCTCAGTCGCCGCACTCGGAGCAGCAGGAAGCAGCGAGCGCAGAGTAGCCGAAGGCTCTACGAACCGGCCGCCTACCTGCTCGACTATCCCTTTCTCCTCGACCTCCAGCACAACACGAGGGAAGTGAACACCATGTACGCTCGCGAGCTTCAGATACTCCAGCAGCGTCAAGGCTAACGAAAAGAAAACAACACACATGAGCAAAAAAAAAAAAAAAAAAAAAAAAGAGAGAAAGAGAAACTTACTCCGGCTCCCAATAGCAATGGAAGGCTTCCGGTTAATGGGAATCCAGTTCCGGCTCACACCAGCCAGGATTAGCACCTCGCTAGGGTAGGGACGAACAGGAATAGGGTTCGCCAGAATAAGCTCTATTTGCTCCCTCTCAGCGTCAGTAGGGACCGGAGGATCATCTCTGAAACCACCGGCAGTAACGGATCGCCAGGGCCTAACAATGGGAGCGAGGGAGGCGTCCACCCAGAAGAAGGATTCCTTCCACTTCTTCAGCCCAGTGGGGACAAAAGTAAAGCAGTCCTTGTCCACCAGGTCATTTCTCGCCTGGCGCTCCACCATAAACCAGTCGCCGTTGCGAGCCAATCTGAAGAACTGACGACACAGAATTTCAAAATACATTATCCTAAGAACGCCCAGAGGATTCATCTGGACAGGAGTAATCCTACAATGCTCAATCACTGACAGAAAAAATTCAGTAAAAGGCAGACGAAGGTTCGAAAACTCAAACCACTTGCAATACACAGCGATGGATCCCTCAGGGCAATCCATCACCGTGTTCTTAGCCAGAGGCTCCGTGGCGCGCTAGCCGGCAGCAATCTCATATTGTTCACAAAATTTGCTGAACTCCTTATGAGTAAGGGTGCAATAGGAGGTGGAAAGATCGGATTTGCCCATGGTATAGGGTGGAATATAAGCAAAACAACGAGCAATGGTGAAGACGGAAAAGTAAATAGGAAAGAATAAAGAATTCTGGGTTAGAAAAAAGAAAGGAAGAAGAAGAAAAATCAAGAAAGAGGTAAAAGGAAACAATGAAAGGGGCTTAAGACTTAAATAGGAAAAAAGGGAGCGTAGGATAACCCTAGAAGCGCACGATAGGCATGAATCCCGAGAATCAAGGAGCGTCTGAAATTGTCAGAAAAGCGCGTGAGGGTCAAAGGAAGGTCGCGAGACAGGCGCGTGTGGGAGAATAAAACGGCGGCATTTATGGGAGACGTGACTTTGCAATAATAACTGACACAGGCACGTTTGCCCTTTGGGTTACCAAAGCAACACGCAACGGTTACATTAATGGCAATGACAAGACAACGTTTGACCCTGCACAAAAAAGCTATCATAAGAAGAAGCAACAGCAACGGAAAAAATTAGAAGAGTCTAGTATAACGGTGCCAAGGCTCCGTCATACTAGACTGGGGGGGGGGGGGGGGGGGGGGGGCATGTTGGAGTATATATAGATATACTCCAAAAGCGACTTCTCGCCCTACTGCTTCGGTAAGGCTAGCTTCGGCAAGCTTAATGGAGCGCCAGACCGAAGCTATTTGCAGCTGACCAAGCTGACGACACCAAACCGCCAGTACGGGAAACGCCAAACGTATCACGTGCTCAACTGACATAAAGCACCTGACAGGCGGCTAAAAGGACTGTACCACGTGGTACAGCAGAAAAAGTACTGAAGGTTACCAATCACCTGCTGGGTATTAGGGTGGTGCCGAAGGTGCCCCCTATGAACCAGATTCATCAAGGAAAGGAATATAGCGCGCCGAAAGAAGCATCAGCCTATTATCCAAGGGGTAATGGACCAATGCGCCAGGTAGTATAAAAGAGGATCAGACCCATTCTAGGAGAGGGATCTGAACCTAAG
The DNA here is from genome assembly GCA_910822075.1 of Senecio squalidus. NCBI lineage: Eukaryota > Viridiplantae > Streptophyta > Magnoliopsida > Asterales > Asteraceae > Senecio > Senecio squalidus. Next base: position 61,949,608 of record CAJVGC010000590.1, on the reverse strand, counting down.
ACACACTAAATCAAGAACATTCTCCTTTAATGTTCTTGATCATTCTTTCATCTTCTTAAATACATTAATCATTTACAGCTTATAAACCCTAAATTCTAGTGATGAATACTTACTCTCACGCCCGAGCCTTATCGGGGACACCTCCCCGATAAGCTTTAGGCGTTTATTTCGTGTTGCAAATTTCTAAACAGAAGGCATCTTTCGAAGATTGTTCGTGGTATAATTCGCCGTGGATTTTTACTTCAACAGCCGACAGTGTCGCTGGGGTCGAAAAATTTTCAAGACCTGCCCCACTTTAGCCCATAGTATCCAGCAACCGTATCAGTCACTTGAATACGAGGTATCTGCAACCACATTTTTTAGACACAATCGTGACTTTGGTTTCAGAATCGTATCGCCAAGAACATAAAAGAAACATAAATTGACTTGTGTTTCTTTTTCAGTGTATCTCTCGAGTAAACCACTCTTCTTTTCGTTTGAAAGAACATAGCGCTCAGACACTAGAACATGATTTTCTTACCCATTTGTATAAAAATGGATCGGATCAGGGTGTATTTTATTCAGATTATTATAGTTTAAGCTTTCTAAGGAAAGTCTTAACAACGACTGTAGAATCAAACCACCCCATGTTAACACAAACTTATAAAAATGGGAAATTTACATCTGTGTCCTTATAAAATTTCGATATTACGTCAATGTCCTTATAAAAATCAAAATTACGTTAATATCCTTCTAAAACATGAAAAATTGTCATCTATATCCAAAATAATAAATTAATAATATTTAAATAATTTTAATATTTAAAATATTCATCTAAATATTAATTAAACTTTTTACTCAAGTATGTTAAGTTTAATCCAACATTAACCAATGTATCTCAATTTCATAAATTCGCAATATACATTTAAAAGAGATTGATTTCTATAATTTTGAGCATTAACCGGAATAAAAAGGTTGCAAAACTTCCTTGTCTTGATTGATTAATGTTTTGTAATATATGTTTAAAACAATTTATTTATTGAATTTAATCTATTCAGTTCATTCGGTATTTGATTCTTCATTGACATATATGTTTAAATAAGCATTTGGATTAGTTTTATTAATTTATTCAATACTTCAAAATATTTAAAATCATTTAATTAATATTTAGATGAACTAGTCTAGAACCCGCGCGATGCAGCGACGGCGACGAAGTTGATTTCGTAAAATGGTTTTGCGGCTACAATTTTCAGTAGTTTTTAATCCGTCTCGTGATCCATATGTTAAGTATAACACTTTCTAGTTTATTATCTTTTGAATCACAATACATTTAATAGTCAATAAATACCCAAATGCATTATATAGTAGTAACATATATAACTGCAATGAATATAGAAACATATATAACTGCAATTTAGTATGATGTAAACTGTTACATCATTCAACATTAGCTCTTTTGGTACATTAACTGCAATTTAGTATGGTGTAATGTAATTAAGCATTTGGTACTTTGAACAATTTGGAATTTAGTATGGTGTCATATAAGGTTGCAGTGACAAAACATTTGCTCTTTTTGTTGTTATTTACTGCAATTTAGTATGGTGTAATATAAAGTTGGTGTACCAACATTGCATTGCTTAATAAACATGTTGATGACCATTAACAAACCAACATTGAATTGCTTCAAAACCTAACATCCATACAAGCATTTTCAACTTGAAAACAATCAAAATATGATCATTGGCCTCATAAATTTAATTCGATCATTGGCATCACAAATTGAATGCTATCATAGGCCTCGTAAGATAATTGGCCTTACAATACCAATAATTAGTAAATTCGTCACTACTCAACAATACCTCTAATCACGACTCCAACATTAATAATAATCAGCAAATAATAATTGAACTGTAACCCGCAAATAATCATCACCACCATGTTACCGGAAAGAAACATTGCGAAAAAGATCAGGATAAAGCCCACAAATAATCATCGCTAACAATACAAATAATCAGCAAAAAGAAAAACAATCAAATAATAATACTAATAATTGAACATACCAAAATCAATGTTAAAGAATACCAAAACAAACTGATTTATCGTATAAGCTAGACAGCTTATACGAGACAATAATTTCAGATACTACAACCAAAATAGGGTAACATAAATAAAGACGACATAAGTAACTAAGCAGAAAGCATAGTATTTGCGAAAGATTTAATCCAACTACTTAAGTAATGTCGGACTTAAAATAATTTCTGCAACAAATTCCTCCAAAACACGAAAACATGACAACCAATGGATCTTAAAATCTCGAGATTTGACCGACTGCTAATAGTTGGATCGGTTTTATTTCCAATTTCGGACTTGCTTCTACTCGTGTTACCACTACAAGCAGCTAAACTCACTTGTTTCTTCAACTTTAGATTTAACTCGACTGTTAACATCAATTCCATAAAGTTCCTTCTGATCCTGAGCCGTATGCTTTTTTTTCAATTTATTTATCTTTTTAGAGTGTTCAGACTTAGGGGTCAGCGTTGTAGTATGAGTCAACACATTCACCTTCATGTCAACAAAAAAATATATTAATAGAATAAAACTTAAAAAAAAAAACTATAACAAATTCTAAAGCGAAGTAAAGATAAAAACACCGCATCAGAATGTCACAGTGAAGTTAAGTGACAGAGTCACCACGCCCTAATTCTTGAGTAACACCATAAGCAATATATGTTTTAGGACCCATGTCGGGCTTCAAAGATAATGGAGGAAACTTAGTAGCAAGATTAAGGTAACCGTCACGAGGATGTGTATATTCTTTGAAGGGAAGGCAAGTAATAAACTCAACGCCATGGCGTGGCAAACGTTCTTCAAACAAACTTGATGGAGGCAATCTTTCAACATAAGGATCTGAGGCCAACCAAAGTCATCATATCGACCCTCTGTATACCATTTAAAAAACTGGTGAGCATTAACATCAACCTGCAAGTCATGCAAAAAAGTTGATTAGGCACGTTATGTATAATATATTCCAAAATAATACACAACTTTTTAATTTTTGAACAACTTGACTGGTAAGACTACCCAAACTTTTTTTATTAGTAAATGTTCTACTTCACGACTTAATAGTTGCACACGTTCACACACTTAAATCTTCAAAACTTAGCTCTCTGCAGTTCTAATTTGGCAATCGTCCCCAAATGAACTTCGTCTGGACCATCTGCGATTCTTAGAGTTCTAGCTGTAGCCCAAAGATGTGATAAAACAGTGTCTCCTGATACACCTGCTGCACCGTGCACTTGCATTGCCGTGTCAAGAACCTTCATCGCCATATTTGGAGCTGCTACCTGATCAGTATCATATAAATATGAATTGTGAATTTTCTAATTTTGTAAACTTAAAACATTTAGTCAATAATGAAATGCTCGAGGAAGAAAAGGTTACCTTGGCCATGGCAAGGACCCCACGAGCTTTCTTGTTTCCATGTCGATCTAGTTGGTCCGCAGCTTCAAAAACTAATAATCTGGTTCTCTCTAGTTCAATACGACACTGCATTAAAACATTTTCAACTTTTAAGCAAAAAACGAACCAAGAGATGAGAAAAAACAATATTTCCATAATTACCTTGGCTAAATCAGAAACAAAGGAGCCGTGCTGAGCGATTAATTTTCCAAATGCTTTTCTTTGAAGAGCCCTATGAACCATTAATTTCATCCCACGTTCCGCTGCACCTATTAGTCTCATGCAGTGATGCAACCTCCCTGGACCCAACCTACCCTGGAAATATAAAAAAAAAAACCGGATTCAATAAGAAAAACAACAAAGGGAATAATTTTAACAGTCCTAATTCTTGAAGAGCTGTTTGGTTTACCTGTGCAATCTCAAAGCAGCGACCCTCCCCCAATAGAATATTTGTAACTGGAACACGGACATTTTCAAATGAAATCTCTGTGTGGCCATGAGGAGCATCGTCAAACCCAAATACCATGAGAAGTCTTAAAACAGTTACACCAGGAGTATTTATATCGACAAGAATCATGGATTGTTGCTTATGGGTTGGTGCATTGAAGTCGGTTTTTCCCTGTAGGGTTTAATCATAGATCCGCCACATAAGAACCAAAATCTGCGGAGATCCATGATAAATCTGACTAAACCAAACAACAATCGAAACACCATGAAACCAAACCACCAAGATCCACACCCACAAAGTGAGGGTTCAAGGTGGGGCGCCAAAAAACAACAGCCAGTTCGGTGATAGCGAGGATCGGCGGCTGTGTATAGGGTTCCGTCAAGATCCGCTAAAAGCCACCAAGATCCATCATTAAATCGATTAAGAATTTAGAGAAGAATTTAGAGAGAGAATATGGGGAGGCCGAGTGGTTTAGAGAGAGAAACAAAAAATCGGTAAATGGATATGAAAGTTTATTTTTAGGGTTTTGTATTGAGTATGTTGTGTGTAGGGTTGTGTTATTTAGGGTTGTAAGTTGTGTAATGTATGTTTTATTTTGTGTTTTATGTGTTGTATTGTATGCTTAAAGTGTTGTACCTCTTAATCTCTTAAAGTCTTAAAACATCAAATGCTTTATATAGTAGTAGAGATAATTTAAATATTAAAATCATTTATAAATTATTAATTAATTTAATTTGGATATATATGAGAATTTTTCGTGTTTTGGAAGGATATTAACGTAATTTTGATTTTACAAGGACATTAACGTAATATTGAAGTTTTGTAAGGACGTAGATGTAAATCTCCCTATAAAAATTATCTGTTTTGACAGAATTAATTTTAACCTATTATACACAACCTGTTAGTCTTGCTATTCCAAACTTGCATTCAAAAAGCTACTAATTACACATTTTTCTATATATTTTTTTTTACGTTACTTACAAAAAATTGAACCTAGTCGTGAATACCAAACAACCACGACATGAATCAAGAATCTGCTCATCACCTCTTTTTAATTGTTCGATAGTTGTAGATGTATGGTCTCTAATTGCTTGATGGTGGAACACCCGAGTCCCGGTCTTCAACAATTCCAAGGATATGCCCGAGTTTGCGGATTTATGCCTTTCAAGAAAAGTCTTTATTCGATGTTTCGATGCTGTCATAAAAACTGTATTGTGGGTGATTTGGAAGTACATAAATGATATTTGTTTCAACGTTACTCGGCCTAGGAATGACACGTTGTTCGGAGATGTTCAATTGCTCTCCTTTCAATGGATTTCGAAAAGGTCTCGCAAATTTAATCTTGATTGATCTGATTGGATTTCAAATTCAAGGTTAGCATGTAACTGATGCGGTGCGTATAGAAGAGAAGCTAGTAAGGCGTTCGAAAGATCGTAAAATGGTTGCAACATAATATCCGCCACTGCGCCAAAGTAAGAGATGAGTGCGCCGCAGTGGGGGTACATACGCGAATGATTTTGTGAGACACCTTGACTACGACGCAACGGAGAAGTGGTGTGCCGCAGTAGCCGGTCGAAGCAGAGATGCAGTTTTTTGTTTTAAGGACTATTTTTGCATTCTCTTTAAAATTTACGGATTTGTTTTGTTTCTTCTTTAGGGTTAGTATTTAATCATTGTGTTATGCAACAATGAGGACGACTATCTTTTTTTCATTGAAATAAATAATCAAAACTCTTTGATAGTTTTATCAATTGTTTGGTTTAATCTTTATACGGTATTCATTATTGAATCAATGGATATTGATTGTTTTGATTCATTCCGGGTATTCATTGATTGAATAAACAGAGTTTATCTAGTATCTTGTTTATCCTTCCTCCGCGCTACATCAGTTAGTATTCAGAGACGAACGATCCGATCATGCCTCCACGTCAAGGGATTAATGATTTGCGCCGTTTGAACGCTGAATCGCAGCATCGGGTTGACAAATTGACCGAACGTTTGAATGAATTCCTTAATCCATAAAATCATCGTGATGATGTCACTGTTACGGATGATAACCCATTCGGTGATCATCACCCACATGTTCAGGAACGTCACAATGACTAGTGGGAACGAAGCTTCAAGGTAGATATTCCCTCTTTTGTTGGTTCTCTTAAACCACATGATTTTCTTGATTGGTTATCTCAAGTTGAGGAAGTTTTGGATTTTAAAAATGTGCCAAATGACCTGTGTGTACCTCTTGTGGCAATTCGATTGCAAGGACGAGCTTAGGCTTGGTGGGAACAATTGAAACAAGTTCGTGTGCGTAACGGTAAGGCGAAAATCACTAGTTGGGAAAAGTTTAAGAAGCACACACGGGCTGCGTTTTTACCCTATAACCGTGAAAAAGAGTTGTACCAACGCTTCCAAAACCTTCGGCAAGGTAGCAAGACTATTAATGACCACACAAGAACCTTTTATGAGTGCCTTGCACGTCTTGATCATCATGAAACACCGATTCAACTAGTTTCTCGTTACATTGGTGGTCTTCTCTTGCAACTTCAGGATGTTTTGAATATGTTTGATCCACTCACTGTCTCCGAAGCACATCAACGTGCCTCGCAAGCGTAGAAACAACTCAATCGTTGGGCTCCCGTGGGTTTTCGTCAACAGTCCAATTCCACAAACCCCGCAACATGCACAGATCCTCCGCGTCCTATGCCAAACAACCTACTCACCCAAGTGGTGGTATACGGTGTTTTCAGGGTGGAGAAGCGGGTCATCGACAGTCCGATGTACGAACACTCGGTCTACAAACAGCGGGTTATTTAAGGAGGGTCAGGATATTGACCAAGCACCTGCAGAGGAGGTGGATACCCACCCGATCTATGATGACTATCCGAATAATGTCGATGAGGTGTATTTGTCAGGGGATGTCAGACCTCTTTTGATGTTACACAGAGCGTTTATAACTCCGTGAGCTCCTGATAATGAATGGTTACGTCACAATCTCTTCCATTCGACGTGCACCATTGAAGGAAAAGTGTGTACCTTTATTATCGTTGTTGGAAGTTGTCATAATGTGATTTCTGAACTTGCAGTGTCTAAACTTAATCTTCCGATTGAAGCACATCCCAAACCCTATCGTCTATCATGGCTCAGTCAAGATACGAATATTGTGGTTTCTAAACGTGTTTTGGTGTCTTTTTCTATAGGTTCTACTTATCAAGACACTACTTATTATGATGTGGTTCCTATGGATGCGTTTCATTTGTTATTGGGTCCTCCATGGCAGTTTGATAACACCGTTCAACACGATGGTCTTGCTAATACTTACTCTTTTCTTTTTCGGGGGAAGAAAATTGTATTGGTTCCATCCAAACTGCGAGATGTTTCCTCTTCGGTATCTCCGGTTCATTCGAGCGATAAGGTAGATTCTCCTACGTCACTTGCCTCACAGTCTACATTGTTGTCTCGTGCTTCTTTTCAACTGGTTATGCAAGAATCAAGACTTGTTTTCATGTTACTTTTATAACCGTTTGCATCATTGCATACTAGTAGGGAATCTCCTACTAGTTTGGGCGATGCCCATCCTTTATTGCAAGAATTTGCGAATGTTTTTCCTACTTCTCCTCCACAATAGTTGCCACCATTACGTGACATTAAACATCACATTTATTTAGTTCCGGGTGCTTCTTTGCCAAATCGAACTCATTATCGCATGAGTCCGAAAGAACACGAAGATCTTCGTCGTCAAGTGGAAGAATTACTTGCTAAAGGGCATGTTCGTGAGAGTCTTAGCCCGTGTGCTGTGCCTGCCCTTCTCACTCCAAAAAAAGATGGTTTGTGGCATATGTGTGTTGATAGTCAGGCTATTAATAAGATCACATTACGTTATAGATTTCCGATTCCTCGCTTGGATGATTTACTCGACCAGGTAGGGAGAGCTCGTGTTTTCAGCAAGTTGGATCCCAAAAGTGGGTACCATCAAATCCGTATTCGTATGGGAGATGATTTGAAAACGACATTTAAAACACAAGAAAGGTTATATGAATGGCTTGTTATGCCTTTTGCTTTATCTAATACACCGAGTACTTTAATGCGTGCGATGAATCAGGCTCTACGCCCTTTCATTGGCATGTTTGTTGTCGTTTATTTCGACGACATTTTGGCATATAACATGAATCCTTCTGAACAAATTGGTCATTTACGGGAGGAGCTACTCATTCTACGCCGTGATAAGTTTTATGAGGCTACCGGTAGGTGTGTATTCACGACGGATACAATCCAATTTTTGGGATACATTATTTCTTGTGCTGGTCTCAAGGTGGATCCCTCTAAGGTACAAACGTTTGAACAATGGCCTACACCTTCTTCCATCACTGAGGTACGTATTTTCCATGGGTTGGCTTCCTTTTACAGACATTTTATCCCTCATTTTAGTAGCATGATGACACCAATTACAGCTTGTATGCAAGGGTCCAAGTTTCTATGGACGCCCGATGGCGAATCTGCTTTTGTTGATATTAAGCAACGTCCTACGTCTACAACAATCTTGGTACTCCCTGACTTTTCAATTCCTTTTTAACTTCATTGTGATGCTTCAAAACATGGTGCATGTTTCGTTCTTAGTCAATCTAGTAGACCCGTGGCTTATTTCAGTGAGAAACTTTCAGGAGCTAAATTGCGGTTTAGCACTTATAATGTTGAATTTTATGCTATTGTTCAAGCCATTAAACATTGGCATCACTACTTATTTCAGCGGGAATTTGTTCTTTACACCGATCATGATTCTATTAAGCATCTTGGACAACAAGATAAGATTTCTCATCGTCATGCTTCATGGATTTCTGATCTTCAAAAGTTTACTTTTGTTATTCAACATAAGGCGGGCATTTCTAATCGGGTGGCGGATGCATTGAGTCGTCGTAGCACACTTCTTACTGAATTTCGGGTTAGTGTGCCCGGTTTTGATTCATTTTAAGATCTTTACAAGGATGATCCTTTCTTTTCCCATATCTTGTTACAACTTCAACAGGGTGTTTGCTAGGGTTTTCATTCAGATGGTGGGTTTCTTTTTTGTGGAATTCATTTGTGTATTCCACCTTGTAGTTTGCGTTTGCGCCTTATTCAGGAGCTTCTTAATGAAGGTCATGTGGGTCGTGATCGTACGTTACAACTCCTTGCCGGTTCGTACTTTTGGTCTTCTATACGCAAAGAGGTTAGGTAGTTTGTAGCTCGTTGTCGTATTTGCCAACTCGCTAAAGGATCTTCGACCAATGCTGGTCTTTATATGCCTCTTCCCATTCCAACTCAACCATGGTCTGATGTCAGTATGGATTTTGTCCTTGGCCTTCCTCGTACACAACGTGGTCACAACTCAATTTTTGTGGTGGTTGATCGTTTTTCTAAAATGGTCCATTTAATTCCATGTAAGAAGACTTCTGATGTTGTTTGTGTTGCTCAAATATACTTTCGTGACGTTTATCTCCCTCATGGTCTACCGACTTCTATTGTCTCTGATCGCGAAACTCGTTTTGTCAGTCACTTACAACGTAGATTATGGGGAATGGTTAATATTCAGTTAAATTTTAGTAGTGCTTATGATCCTAAAAAGGATGGTACAACCGAGGTAGTCAATCGTTCGTTGGGTAATTTTTTGGGTAGCTTAGTGGCTGATCATCCGAAAGATTAGGATTTGAGGTTATCGCATGCTGAATTCGCATATAATCATGATGTTATTCGCTCTACTGGCTTCAATCCGTTTTTTTGTGGTGTTTGGTATTTCTCCTCGTGGTTCGACTGACTTGCTGACTCTTCCTAGCAAAGTTCGTCCACATAGAACTGCTGTTGATTTGTTTCTCAGATTACCCATGTTCATCAACAAACACATAAGCATTTGGTTGATGCGACGACTAAATATTAGACTCAAGTTGATCGTCACCCTCGTGCAGTCAACTTTGTAGTTGGGGATTTTGTGTGGGCAATTTTGACAAAGGACCGTTATCCAGATCATGAATACAATAAACTTGCCGCAAAGAAGATCGGTCATATTTAAATTACCGAAAAGATCAATTCCAACGCTTATGAATACAATAAACTTGCCGCTTATCAGATGTTTTTAATGTCAAACATTTGATTCCGTTTATGGGCGATTCCTCTGATTCTGATGAAGATCTCCCTTCGGATTCGCGGTTGAATCTGTACTATCCAGGGGGGAATGATGCGGTGCGTATAGAAGACAAGCTAGTAAGGCATTTGGAAGATCGTAAAATGGTTGCGACCCAATATCCGCCACTACGCCGAAGTAAGGGATGAGTGCACCGTAGTGGGGGTACATACAAGAATGTTTTTGTGAGACTCCTTGACTGCGACGCAGCGGAGAAGTGGTGCGTCGCAGTAGCTTGTCGAAGTAGCGATGCAGTTTTTTGTTTTAAGGACTATTTTTGCATTCTTTTTAAATTTTAGGGATTTGTTTTGTTTCTTGTTTTACGGTTAGTATGTAATCATTGTGTTATGCAACAATAAGAACAACTATCTTTTTTACATTCAAATCAATAATCAAAACTCTCTGATAGTTTTATCAATTGTTTGGTTTAATCTTTATACGGTATTCATTATTGAATCAACGGATATTGATTGTTTTGATTCATTCTAAGTATTCATTGATTGAATCAACAGAGTTTATCTAGTATCTCTTTTATCCTTCCACCGCGCTACATCAGTTGGTATTCAGAGACTAACGATCCGATCATTCCTCCACGTCAAAGTATTAATGATTTGCGACGTTTGAACGCTGAATTGCAGCATCAGATTGACGAATCGACCGTGTTTAAATGAGTTCCCGGATCTACAAAATCATCATGATGGTGTGACTATTACGGATGATAACCCATTCGGTGATTATCACCTACATGTTCAGGAACGTTACAATGACAAGTGGGAACAAAGCTTCAAGGTAGATATTCCCTCTTTTGATGGTTCTCTTAAACCACAGGATTTTCTTGATTGGTTATCTCAAGTTGAGGAAATTTTGGATTTTAAAAATGTGGCAAATGACCTGTGTGTACCTCTTGTGGGAATTCGATTGCAAGGACGAGCTCAGGCTTGGTGGCAACAATTGAAACAAGTTCGTGTGCGTAACGGTAAGGCGAAAATCACAAGTTGGGAAAAGTTTAAGAAGCACACACGGGCTGCGTTTTTACCCTATCACCGTGAAAAAGAGTTGTACCAACGCTTCCAAAACCTTCGGCAAGGTAGCAAGACTATTAATGACCACACAAGAACCTTTTATGAGTGCCTTGCACGTCTGATCTTCATGAAACGCCGATTCAACTAGTTTCTCGTTACATTGGTGGTCTTCTCTTGCAACTTCAGGATGTTTTGAATATGTTTGATCCACTCACTGTCTCCGAAGCACATCAACGTACCTCGCAAGCGGAGAAACAACTCAATCGTCGGGCTCCTGTGGGTTTTCGTCAACAGTCCAATTCCACAAACCCCGCAACATGCACAGATCCTCTGCGTCCTATGCCAAGCAACCTACTCACCCAAGTGGTGGTATACGGTGTTTTCAGGGTGGAGAAGCGGGTCATCGACAGTCCGATGTACGAACACTCGGTCTACAAACCGCGGGTTATTTAAGGAGGGTCAGGATATTGACCAAGCACCTGCAGAGGAGGTGGATACGCACCCGATCTATGATGACTATCCGAATGATGTCGATGAGGTGTATTTGTCAGGGGATGTCAGACCTCTTTTGATGTTACACAGAGCGTTTATAACTCCGCGAGCTCCTGATAATGAATGGTTACGTCACAATATCTTCCATTCGACGTGCACCATTGAAGGAAAAGTGTGTACCTTTATTATCGATGTTGGAAGTTGTCATAATGTGATTTCTGAACTTGCAGTGTCTAAACTTAATCTTCCGACTGAAGCACATCCCAAACCCTATCGTCTATAATGGCTCAGTCAAGGTACGAATATTGTGGTTTCTAAACGTTTTTTGGTGTCGTTTTCTATAGGTTCTACTTATCAAGACACTACTTATTGTGATGTGGTTCCTATGGATGCGTTTCATCTGTTATTGGGTCCTCCATGGCAGTTTGATAACACCGTTCAACACGATGGTCTTGCTAATACTTACTCTTTTCTTTTTCGGGGGAAGAAGATTGTATTGGTTCCATCCATGAGTCCGAAAGAACACGAAGATCTTCGTCGTCAAGTGGAAGAATTACTTGCTAAAGGGCATGTTCGTGAGAGTCTTAGCCTTTGTGCTGTGCCTGCCAATCTTACTCCAAAAAATGATAGGTCATGTCGTATGTGTGTTGATACCCGGGCTATTAATAAGATAACAGTCTGTTATAGATATCCGATTCGTCGCTTGGATGATTTACTCGACCAGCTTGGGAGAGCTCGTGTTTTCAGCAAATTGGATCTCAAAAGTGGGTACCATCAAATCCGTATTCGTAATGGGGATGAATGGAAAACGACATTTAAAACACGGGAAGGGTTATATGAATGGCTTATTATTCCCTTGGTTTATCTAATGCACCGAGTACTTTCATGCGTGTGATTAATTAGGCTCTACGCAATTTCATTGGCAAGTTTTTTTTCGTTTATTTCGACAACATTTTGATATATAGCATGAATCCTTTTGAACACCTTGGTCATTTACGCGAGGTGCTACTTATTCTAAGTCGTGATAGGTTTTATGCGGCTACCGCTAAGTGTGTATTCATGACGGATACAATCCAATTTTTGGGATACATTATTTCTTGTGTTGGTCTCAAGGTGAATCCCTCTAAGGTACAAATGATTGAAAAATGGCCTACACCTCCTTCCATCAAGGAGGTACGTATTTTCCATGGGTTGGCTTCCTTTTACATACGTTTTATCCCTCATTTTAGTAGCATTATGACACATAATACGGATTGTAGGAAAGGGTCCAAGTTTATATGGACACCCTATGCCGAATCTGCTTTTTTTGATATTAAGCAACGTCTTACGTCTGCACCAATCTTGGTACTCTGACAGTTCCTCGAATTCTCTTAGAAGCGAATCGAATCGAAACAACAACAGGTCATGATGCGGAATCTCATGACCAGTGTCTTTGAATCACAATTGAAGGAGATGTATTGAAGTTTGAATTTGTTAAATTGATAAGAACAAACAATTTGAGCGTAACTGTTTTCATAGATTTCATTGATAGTGGTGACAGATTTTGGAACCGAGCTTTTTACATCGACATTCAAGCTCACAGAACCTCTTTGAGAGAGTCCCGGGTTCAAAGACAACAAACTCGAACTACCTATCACACTATTTATAGAAAAATCTAAGAACAGACACACTACGAATTAAATATTACAACATTGGCAACATTTCTAATTTCACTTCGGGGAGTTCACTTCATTTCTGAACTAAAGTCTTCATCTTCCGAATTGATTTCTTTAATGCTGACTTATGTTGACTTAACTTACACCTTGGTTTGTTTTCAGTTCGGAGAACTTCATTTAGTTCAGAGTATATGAACTAACTTGTTCTCCGAATTGAAAACTTCACTTCGGATTATTCTTGATGATTTCAGTTCGGACCCTCCACGAATTGAAATCATCTTTATTCAAACGCACTGAAGACTCCATAGCTCCATCAACTCCATTTCTTGGCCCAACAATCTCCCCCTTGGATGATGCTATGAGTCTTCCTCTTCTTCTCCATACCTTAACTTCTCCATGTTCAGCTTCCTCCAATTCACTCTTTTCTGAATTCTTTCACAAATTCAGGAGGAATAGCTGCAGTTGCACCAGAAGATTATCATGATCTTTGATCAGATTCCCCATGGAGAATCAGTAGCTTATATCACCTTGCTTCCTGTCTGAGATCAACCTTCACCTTTTCCCAACAAGAAAGTGAATAGCTAGTGTAACTTATTTTCAAACGAGCTTTACCTTGCTTACATAATCTTCAATCAGGTTCTTTGAGATCTTGATTAGATCATCCCGATTTTAGGTCTGAAGCGTCATGTCACACCTTTCTGTCAAAATGATGACATTAGGCTGACCTCCGATCTACTTCCATCACACCTCTCTCTCTTAAATTGATCACTCGTGTTTTCGCTCCACATACACAAACCGTCTTTCAATAATTAGTGTGTAACATCGGCTCCGCCGTGTACACCTTGAAATCTAAACAGGATCTTCAATTGAGCTCTTCAATTTCACTTCGGACTTCTATTAGTTCACTTCGGACCCCTTCAATTCACTAATAGGTTGACCTTATATTCGAATCAACTCAAATTGATGAACCAGACTCAATCGAATTCAATCAATTGATTAGTCTGGCTCTGATACCAATTGAAAGGTCCTTTAATTCTCTTAGAAGCGGATCGAATTGAAACAACAACAGGTCATGATGCGGAATCTCATGACCTGTGTCTTGGAATCACACTTGAAGGAAATGTATTGAAGTTTGAATTTGTGAAATTGATAAGAACAAACAATTTGAGCGTAACTGTTTTCATATATTTCATTGATAGTGGTGACAGGTTTTGGAACCGAGCTTGTTACATCGACATTCAAGCTCACGGAACCTCTTTGAGAGAGTCCCGGGTTCAAAGACAACAAACTCGAACTACCTATCACACTATTTATAGACAAAATCTAAGAACAGACACAATACGAATTAAATATTACAACATTGTCAACATTTCTAATTTCACTTCGGGGAGTTCACTTCATTTTTGAACTAAAGTCTTCATCTTCCGAATTGATTTCTTCAATGTTGACTTCTGTTGACTTAACTTACACCTTGGTTTGTTTTCAGTTCGGAGAACTTCATTTAGTTCAGAGTATCTGAACTAAGTTGTTCACCGAATTGAAAACTTCACTTCGGATTATTCTTGATGAATTCAGTTTGGACCCTCCACGAACTGAAATCATCTTTATTCAAACGCACTGAAGACTCCATAGCTTCATCCACTCCATTTCTTGGCCCAATAATCGCCCCCTTGGATGATACTATGAGTCTTCCTCTTCTTCTCCATACCTTAACTTCTCCATGGTCAGCTTCCTCCAATTCACTCTTTTCTGAATTCTTTCACAAATTCAGGAGGAATAGCTGTAGAATCACCGGAAGATTATCTTGATCTTTGATCAGATTCCACATGGAGAATCAGTAGCTTATATCACCTTGCTTTCTGTCTGAGGTCAACCTTGACCTTTTCCCAACAAGAAAGTGAATAGCTGTTGTAACTTATTTTCAAACGAGCTTTACCTTGCTTACAGAATCTTCAATCATGTTCTTTGAGATCTTGATTAGATCATCCCGATTTTAGGTCTGAAGCGTCATGTCATACCTTTCTCTCAAATTGATGACATGAGGCTGAGCTCCGTTCTACTTCCATCACACCTCTCTCTCAAATTGATCACTCGTGTTTTCGCTCCACATACACAAACCGTCTTTGAATAATTAGCTTGTAACATCTGCTCCACCGTGTACACCTTGAAAACTAAACAGGATCTTTAATTTAGCTCTTCAATTTCACTTCAGACTTCTTCTATTTCACTTCGGACTCCTTCAATTAACTAATAGGTTGACCTAATCTTCGAATCAAGTCAAATTGATGAACCAGACTCAATCAAATTCAATCAATTGATTAGTCTGGCTCTGATACCATTGGAAAGGTCCTTTAATTCACTTAGAAGCGAATCGAATTGAAACAACAACAGGTCATGATGCGGAATCTCATGACCTGTGTCTTGGAATCACACTTGAAGGAAATGTATTGAAGTTTGAATTTGTGAAATTGATAAGAACAAACAATTTGAGTGTAACTGTTTTCATAGATTTCATTGATAGTGGTTACATGTTTTGGAACCGAGCTTGTTACATCGACATTCAAGCTCACGGAACCGCTTTGAGAGAGTTCCGGGTTCAAAGACAACAAACTCGAACTACCTATCACACTATTTTATAGACAAAATCTAAGAACAGACACACTATGAATTAAATATGACCACATTGTCAACATTTCTAATTTCACTTCGTGGAGTTCACTTCAGTTCTGAACTAAAGTCCTCATCTTCCGAATTGATTTCTTCAATGCCGACTTCTGTTGACTTAACTTACACCTTGGTTTGTTTTCAGTTCGGAGAACTTCATTTAGTTCAGAGTATATGAACTAACTTGTTCTCCGAACTGAAAACTTCACTTCAGATTATTCTTTATGATTTCAGTTCGGACCCTCCACAAACTGAAATCATCTTTATTCAAACGCACTGAAGACTCCATAGCTTCATCCACTCCATTTCTTGGCCCAACATACTCCCTAAATTTTCCCTTCCTTTTTAACTTCATTGTGATGCTTAAAAACTTGGTGTTGGTGCCGTTCTTAGTCAATCTGGTAGACCCGTGGCTTATTTCAGTGAGAAACATTGACGTCACTACTTATTTCATCGGGAATTTGCTCTTTACACCGATCATGATTCTCTTAAGCATCTTGGACAACAAGATAAGATTTCTCATCGTCATGCTTCATGGATTTCTTATCTTCAACAGTTCACTTTTGTTATTAAATATAAGGCGGGCATTTCTAATGGGGTGGCGGAAGCATTGAGTCGTCGTAGCACACTTCTTACTGAATTGCTGGTTAGTGTGCCAGGTTTTGGTTCATTTTTAGATCTTTACAGGGATGATCGTTTTTTTTCCCATATCTTGTTACAACTTAAACATGGTGTTTCTTAGCGTTTTCTTTTAGATGGTGGGTTTCTTTTTCGTGGACTTCAATTGTGTATTCCACCTTGTAGTTTGCGTTTGCGCCTTATTCAGGAGCTTCATAATGAAGGTCATGTGGGTCGTGATCGTACGTTACAACTCCTTGTCGGTTCGTACTTTTGGTCTTCTATGCGCAAAGGGGTTAGGCGGTTTGTGGTTCGCTGTCGTATTTGCCAACTTGCTAAAGGCTCTACGGCCAATGCTGGTCTTTATAAGCCTATTCCCATTCCAACTCAACCATGGTATGATGTCAGTATGGATTTTGTTCTTGGTCTTCCTCGTACAAAACGTGGTCACGACTCAATTTTTGTGGTGGTTGATCGTTTGTATAAAATGGTCCATTTTATTCCATGTAAGAAGACTTCTGATGCTGTTTGTGTGGCTTAAATCTAATTTCGTGACGTTTATCGCCTTCATGGTCTACCGACTTCTATTATCTTTGATCGCGATACCCGTTTTGTCAGTCACTTTTGGCGTAGCTTTTGGGAATTGGTTAATACTCAGTTAAATTTAAGTAGTGCTAATCATCCTCAAACGGATGGTCAAGCCGAGGTAGGCAATCGCTCGTTGGGTAATTTGTTGCGTAGCTTAGTGGGTGATCATCCAAAAGCTTGGGATTTGCGGTTATCACAGGCTAAAGTCGCACATAATCATGTTGTTAATCGCTCTACTAGTTTCAGTCCGTTTTATGTGGTGTTTGCTATTTCTCCTCGTGGTCCGACGGACTTGCTGACTCTTCCTAGCAAAGTTCGTCCACATGGAACCGCTGTTGATTTTGTTTCTCAAATTACCCATGTTCATTAACAAACTCATAAGCATTTGGTTCATGCGACGACTAAATATAAGACTCAAGCTGATCGTCACCGTCGTGCAGTCAACTTTGAAGTTGGGGATTTTGTGTGGGAAATTTTGACAAAGGACCGTTATCCAGCTCTGAATACAATAAACTTTCCGAAAAGAAGATCGGTCCTATTGAAATTACCGAAAAGATAAATTCCAATGCGTATCGTGTGCAGCTACCAAGTCATGTTCGTACTTCAGATGTTTTTAATGTCAAACATTTGATTCCGTTTTTGGGCGATTCCTCTGACTCTAATGAAGATCTCCCTTCGGATTCGCGGACGAATCTTTGCTATCCAGGGGGAATGATGAGGTGCGTATAGAAGACAAACTAGTAAGGCATTTGGAAGATCGTAAAATGGCTGAGACACAATATCCGCCACTGCGCCGCAGTAAGGGATGAGTGTGCCGCAGTGGGGGTACATACGCGAGTGTTTCTTTGAGACGCCTTGACTGCGACGCAACGGAGAAGTGGTGCTCCGCAGTAGCTGGTCGAAGCAGAGATGCAGTTTTTTGTTTTATGGACTATTTTTGCATTCTTTTTAAATTTTAGGGATTTGTTTTGTTTCTTGTTTTACGGTTAGTATGTAATCATTGTGTTATGCAACAATAAGAACAACTATCTTTTTTCATTGAAATCAATAATAAAAACTCTCTGATAGTTTTATCAATTGTTTGGTTTAATCTTTATACGGTATTCATTATTGAATCCACGGATATTGATTGTTTTGATTCATTTTCGGATATTCATTGATTGAATCAATGGAGTTTATCTAGTATCTTGTTTATCTTTTACCGCACTACATCAGTAACACTCTGTAATTATTCTACCATGCCTCTAGTCACATACTAGAATGCATTTATTTTAATGATATTTTGTGCGGTTCATAAAAAAAAAACAACCAGTGTCCTAAAATCACAGATGATTTTGTTTTCCAGAACAGTTCACCAAAACAGTAAGTTGAAATTAACAAACAATATAATTTTACAGGTGTATGTAGAGTGCAAACGATAGTTAGGTAACAAGAACACGTGAAATGTATACACGTGATCAGAGCAAGTTAAGAAATAAATTAAATTGTAGAAATAAAAGAGGTAATGGGCGACCTAGAAAACTTCCAAGTAAAATTTAGTTGAAATCTCACTAAAGCAAGTTTTGGCTAAAGGAGTAGTATTTTGTTGGACAACCCAAGATTCCAGCTGTTTACATTTTCTGACTTCATACGGTTGAAATGTCTTAACACCGGGTATATGAATATGTATAATAATAATTAGATGTACATGTTCGAATGGAGTATCATTTTTCAAAGATATACTGATAACAATATCTTCATGTTTCATAGTATCACCATGGTGCGAAACAAACTGTCTTTTATCTATCTACAAATCAAATTCTCCAACCAAATAATTTCGATATCGTTTAACATCTCCATCACCGTTTTTCTTATTCTAAACAATCATCTTTATTTCTTCTTTCGATAATGCACTCGAAGACATTCTTATGATGTTTCGGATACCGAATTGGTTCTCGTAGGAAAATGGCGAAAACAGTGAATGTTGACTGTTGTTGTTCAAAGCGGAATTTCAATATGGGATATAATATGAAAGTGACCAATGTTTCAGATTTTTTATTAAGAAAATATTTAATTTTCAAAGACATCGATATCACATTTTTAAACTTTTCATCATTGGAAGTAAGCAACAACACCATTTATAACACCATTTATTTGAAACTTTGTACACTTGTAGTTCTTTATTCTATTAAGGTTAACCTATTTCTATTAGTTATATCTAATGAACATTTTACCTTTTCAATATATTACACATAAAATTATTTTAAGATTAGCTAATTAGATGATCTTAATTTGAGTAGTTACTAGTTTATACTAGTTTATACGCATGTGTGTATTAGAATTTAATTAGGATTGATTTTCATTGCCTTTCATAATAGTAATACAGGAATATATAGACATTACAAATCGGGCTTAGCCCATAAACTAATCTAGTCTAATATGCCCCCGCAGTTTGAGCAGGTGTAGAACGAACACTCAAACTGGAACGAAAATCAAAAAACAGTGGTGAAGGAAGCCCCTTGGTAAAGATGTCGGCGTACTGATAGCGCGAGGGAACATGAAGTACACGAACTTGCCCAGCACACACCTTGTCACGAACAAAATGGATATCAATCTCAATATGTTTAGTGCGTTGATGATGAACTGGATTTGCTGACATATATACGGCACTAACATTATCACAAAATACCACGG
This sequence comes from Senecio squalidus, assembly GCA_910822075.1. Classification (NCBI taxonomy): domain Eukaryota; kingdom Viridiplantae; phylum Streptophyta; class Magnoliopsida; order Asterales; family Asteraceae; genus Senecio; species Senecio squalidus. The sequence continues at coordinate 61,929,862 of CAJVGC010000590.1, read as the reverse complement.
TGGCTGTAGAAAGAGGATTATGTAGCTCATGAAGAAGGTTACGTAACCAAGACGATTCAGCAACAACATTAGCAACCCCACGATATTCGGCCTCAGCACTCGAGCGAGAGACTGTATGCTGGCGTTTGGAAGACCACGATATAAGATTTTCCCCAAGGAAAACACAATAACCTGAGGTTGACCTACGAGAATCTGGACAACCACCCCAATCGGCATCAGAATAAGCAGTCAACTGAGTAGTAGATGAAGCATAGAGGTGTAAGCCAAGTGAAAGAGATCCGCGAATATAGCGTAATATCCGTTTTAAGGCATGTAGATGTGGCTCACGTGGATCATGCATATAAAGACAAATCTGCTGAACAACATATGTGATATCTGGACGAGTGAAGGTGAGATATTGTAATGCCCCCGCAAGACTACGGTAGGAGCTCGGATCTGAAACAGGAGGACCACTCGGACCAAGCTTGGCATCAGTATCGATAGGAGTTTTGCAAGGATTACAATTCATCATATTGGCACGTTCCAGTATATCAGTGGCATACTTTTGCTGAGATAAAACCATACTCTTTTCAGTGCGAGTAACCGAAATACCCAAAAAATAACTGAGAGACCCCAAATCTGTCATGGAAAATTCACTGCTGAGTAATCCAATAATACGCTGTAAAAGTGCAGTAGACGAAGCTGTGAGAATAATATCATTGACATAAAGTAATAAATATGCTGTATCCGCTCCACGCTTAAAAATAAATAGAGATGGATCTGTCTTGCTATGTGAGAACCCAAGACGAATAACATAAGTGGCAAACCGCTGAAACCAGGCACGAGGTGCCTGTTTGAGACCATAAAGAGAGCGCTGAAAAAGACAAACATAATCAGGGTGAGTTTTGTCAATAAATCCAGGAGGTTGTTGCATATACACTGTTTCCTCAAGATTGCCGTGTAAAAATGCGTTCTTAACATCCAGCTGATGAATTGGCCAAGATCGAGAGAGGGCCAGACTAAGAACTGTGCGGATAGTGCCTGGCTTGACAACCGGGCTAAATTTTTCCTCGCAATCAACCCCCTGTTGCTGACTGCGGCCGTTGGCGACAAGTCTAGCTTTATATCGACTCAAAGTTCCATCTGCATTAAATTTATGTCTAAAAAGCCACATGGAAGAAACAACATTAGCATTCACCGGACGGGGAACAAGAGACCAAGTATTATTTTTAATAAGTGCAGTATATTCATCTATAATGGATTTGGTCCAAAAGGGGTCTTTTAGGGCAGTGAGGTAAGAGCGGGGTAATGGTGAAATGTGAGTGGTGTGAAGATTAAGGCGATGTACTGGTTTGGAGATGCCATGGCGGGAGCGAGTTGTCATAGGGTGAGGCGGCGTAGGGTGGTGAGCTGCTGGGGGGGGTGGCTGGATCAGGAGGTGGCGGAGCAAAAAATTCAGCGGGAGGTGGCGGTGCAAGAGGAGCAGCGAGCGGGTCGGGTTGGGCTTGGGCGGGTGGGGCAGCGGGTGGTGCAGCAGGTTGGGCGGGTGGGGCAGCTGGTTGGGCTGCAGGCTGGGCGGGCTCTTGGGCCTGTTGGGCTGGGGGATTATGTGGTTTGGCAGTAGGTGTAGGAAGAAACACGGGATCATCAAGAAAATTGTAGGAATTATTTGTAGGGGAGGGATTAGGTGTGTTTGGTGAGGTGGAAAACGGAAAGGAAGTTTCATCAAAAATTACATGTCGGGAAATGATAATGCGTTTCGTTTTTAAATCAAGACAGCGATATCTGCGATGACTAGATGGGTAACCGAGAAAAATACATGGCGCAGAGCGAGGTTCAAGTTTATGTTTGGGAAAAATGTATGGGTAACATAAGCAACCAAAGACTTTTAAAAGATCGTAAGAAGGCGGTTTTTGAAAAAGTTTTTGAAACGGGATGTGGTTTGCAATGGACGTGGACGGTAAAATATTAAGTAAGTGAACCGCCATGTTTAAGGCTTCCACCCAATATATTGGGGGGAGTTTTGCTTGAAAAAGTAAGGTGCGGATTAAGTTGTTAATTGTTCTAATCATACGTTCCGACTTGCCATTTTGTTGGGATGTTTTGGGACACGAAAAGCGAAAAAGGATACCATGTTCGTTAAAAAGGGAATGCATTTCCGTGTTGTCAAATTCACCCCCATGATCACATTGAAAAGATTTAATTTCAGTATTGAATTGCGTTTTAACATAGCTACGAAATTGCAAAAAATTTGTAAAAGCTTCACACTTGCGAAGTAAAGGAAAAACCCATAAAAATTGCGAAAAATGATCCAAAAATAAAACATAGTATTTAATGCCACTTACACTTGGGATAGGAGAAGTCCAAATATCCGAGTGTATAATATCAAAAGCAGACTCAACGTTCGACAAAGAGCTAAAAAAAGGAAGTTTTACTTGTTTACCAAGCTGACAAGCATCACATAACGTAGTAGTTTTATGACAATTATTGACAGAAATTAAACCATTGGAACTAAGAAGACGAATAACAGCTGAACTTGGGTGACCTAGCCTGCGGTGCCACGTATCTTGATTTAAAGACAAAAAAGCAAAGTTGGGGGAGGTAAGGTTGGTGAGCGAGTATAAATGTCCATCACTATCACATCGGAGCAGTCGGGTTTGGGTTTGAGGATCCTTCACAGAAAATCCAAGTTTGTCAAATTCAACAGATAAATCATTATCTCTAGTAAATTTACGAACAGAAATAAGGTTCTTTATGATTTGAGGGGTAACAAGGACATTTTGAAGATATAATGGGCGAGAAAGTGTAGGTAAAATGGTTTTGCCCGAGTTGGTGACGGGTATGGAATTTCCGTCACCAACAATAATAGATGGTATATTACAATTATTAGAAATTTTACTTATGTTACCTGAATCCGCGGTGAGATGCGATGTTGCCCCGGTGTCCATGTACCAAGCCTGATCAGGGGGGTCTTGAAACGTCATATTGCTGAAAGCTTGCGGGAGAGTCGTTGCCTGATCAAAAGGACCTGCCTGAGTATGAAGTGCTGACCCCGAAGAAGTATGTTGTGGTGGAGCAGTGGGGGCGCTGTAGCTCGGAGATGGGGCGTTGAAGCCCGAAGGTGGGGCGCTGTAGCCCGGAGACGAGGAGCTGAAGCCCGGAGGTGGGGCGCTGTAGCCCGGTGCTGGAGCAGGTGAGTGACCGGGATAGTGACCCGGAGCAGCGGCTGACATCGGGAAAAATTGCGGAGGGTAGTAGTAGAGTGAGGGAGGCCACGGTACTGCTGGGATTTGACCAGCGGCTGATGCTGGGCCAGGTGGGAAGGGTGGCGGGGCTGTGTAGCGGAGGTCGCGGTTGTGGGAGGGGTTTGGGTGGTATGGTCGTTGTTGATTGGGAGGGCGTCTCATGGTGTTGTTTTCGTGTAGAAACTTGCAGTTGGCACCATATTGACAGTGTCCCCTTGTAAAATTGCGAAAGATATTGGGGCTAAAATTTCTAGGACCGGCATTAGGAGTGTTACCTCGGCGTAAAGGATGGTGGGAGAGGACGGGGTGTCGGCGACTTGGGTATGGTTTTTGGTGAGGCTGTTCTCTTCCAAAAGTAGCATGGTTCGGGCAGTTTTGAAAGATGGGAGGGGCTGTTGGTGGCGAATAATGGTGATTACTCTATTTCTCTGGTAAACCGTTTATCATGTGCATCACTAGATGTTTTTCATCGATTGGTTGACCTATATTTTCAAGCAAATCGAAAATAGTGTTAAGTTTATTGCAATAATCATTAATGGAAAGATCACCTAATTTGATGGTGCGAAGGTCATCATGGAGTTGAAGGGCCCGTGAGTCTTTGTTGCTATGAAATAGATCATCAAGTGCCTGCCAGAGTTGCCGAGCTGTTTCTCCTTTCTTCATAACCATCTGAAGAATGGATTTATTGATAGTGTTGTATATCCACATCTTGATGAGGTTGTCACGTTTCCGCCATGCTTTGTCTGTTGGTCCTTTAGAACGGACAGTGCCGTCAAGATATCCTTCTACATCCCACGTGCTGCAGTGCATCTCAAACATAATTTTCCATTGGCTATAATTATGTTCTTCCATATCCAAGGTGATTGGAATAAAAGCGCGAATATTGGTGATACCAAAGATTTGATCATCTTCGTCACCAGGCATGCTGAATTAAATTGCTTGATTGAATTAGCTAATGCAATAATCGAAAAAAGGCTGTGATAAGTTGGTGGAAGCAAGCAAGCAAGCTGCTAAATCAATTGGCAAATAGCTGTGATCTACGTACGGCGGCAAAGTTGGTGGAAGCTAGCAAGCAAGAGCCTAAAGTAATTAGCAAATAGTTTGTGATCTACGGCGGCATGAACACAAAGAAAAAAAAGAAAAAAAAAAGGCAGGAACGAAAAATTGGATTGCTGCCGTGATGGGTTTAGGGTTTCGAAATTTTGGGATTAGGGTTACGTAAGTTTGGTAATTTGTTGGAGGAATTTTAGGAGAGCCAATATGGCTCTGATACCATATTAGAATTTAATTAGGATTGATTTTCATTGCCTTTCATAATAGTAATACAGGAATATATAGACATTACAAATCGGGCTTAGCCCATAAACTAATCTAGTCTAATAGTGTGATCGGGCATCCTTAACAACAAAACTGAATAACAACTAAAAATAGCAAGAATATTAAAATTATAACATGCAAGCTTGCATACTTAAGAAAATAAACAAAAAGTTAGATATAAGCAAACAAAAATAAATAAACCGTATATTCAAACTAAAGAGATTTCGTCCCACAATTAGAGTCCAAACATATCTTGATATGTGCATGTTCAACATAGAATGCGATTATCCTCGTGTTTAAAGTAGTTTAATGACCTTGAACCAAATTTCCCCAAGTTTCCAACACCTTCGAGTGATATGTTATAATGGTTGTCGGACAAAGCACTTCAAGTCCTACCCTTCGTGCAAGCTAGGGTGTCATGATAACAATAACAACCGAAGAACATGTGAATTCCTTGTACATAAACAACGTGATTACTAACCTTCTTAAGAAATGGCATAAGTTGTCTAGCTAATGTCAAATGGATAAAGATATGGAGGGAATTACATCTATTGTGCTTAGAAAACTTAAAAATTACTTTAATATTCTTCTAAATTTTAAAATTAGATCAATATTCTTTGAATACTCTAGATTTCTTATATTTATCCAAATAATAAACAAAAAATTTTGTAGGCCAAAGGAAGGCTTTTATTAAATCATTTAAAACAACCGATAAATGGAAATAAGAGTCTAAAAAACGGGCTCCAAGATAGAACACCAATAAAGAGTAACAAACAAAAGATTAAGTATAAAAACAAAACTACTTAGAAACGCTTCATACTTCAATTACCCAGCAATAAGCTCCCATGGCGCCTTACTGAACCGGTTCTCACAAGCCACCATGGTACACCTGCTTGAAATCCATTATAATGAAATATTCTAACCACAAGAGATAACGTCTTCACACATAATTCATTCTTCATTCACAGGATTTGATTTATCTCGAATCGAACTACTGGTGATTAGCTTAATTAAATGATGACAGAATCATGATTTAGTTATTAAAATGTTAAATTAGATGAAGAATCAATCACTAAATTGCTAAATTATAATTTTGTTCAAAGCCACAAATTTGGCGGGAGATTCGATTACAAAGATTTCTCTCACTAGAACTCACACATTCAAGCACCCAACTTTATAACCCTCTCCTGCTATTTATAGACAATGAAATATAAGATAAATTACAATATAATCATCTTAATGTTTATTTAAAAACAACTCGAACCATAAACTAACTGAGTCTTCACTTTGATATTAACTCTGATGAGCTTCACTTTAACTCGGGTGATAAGTTTCTTCTTCAGAGTTAAACTTCTTCAATGTTGACTTGCTAAGGTTTAACTCGTACGTTGACAAGTGTTCATCCAAGTTAAACACTTAGAACAAAACCAATTTTAATGCAGATTTGAACCTTCATCCAATCTTCTATTTTAGCCCCAATAATCTTGTAGAAAATAATAGTTGGGTTTTGTGGAAGAATTGTTATATTTCATCACCTTAGAACGTTTACATAGTAGGCCTATTTATAGGAAAAATAAACCTAACGGGCCCAAGCCCACATACGGGCTTGAGCTTACATTCAATACTAAACGTCTTTTCTAACATTCCCCCTCAAGCTAAGTAGTGGGATTTCCAATGCTTAACTTGTCAAGACAGTGAGTGAAGATCTTTCCAGTAACCGCCTTTGTAAGGATATCTGCAAGCTGATCTTTTGATGAAACAAACGGAAGCTCGATAATCTCATCTTCAAGTTTTTCTTTGATGAAGTGCTTATCAACTTCAACGTGTTTTGTGCGATCATGTTGAACTGGATTTTCTGAGATCTGGATAGCAGCTTTGTTGTCACACATAATCTTGCTGGCTTCTTCTGAGGGATACCCAATTTCTGACAATAGTTTTCGCAGCCATAGGACTTCAGCTAATCCTCGTGCTATTCCTCGGAATTCAGCTTCAGCACTTGAGAGGGCGACAACTTTTTGCTTTTTACTTCTCCATGTAACGAGATTTCCTCCCACTAGGGTAAAATACCCTGATGTAGACCTCCTATTACCTTTGTCGCCTGCCCAGTCAGCATCGGTATAAGCATCAATCTTCAGGTGCCCATTTGCTCTGAATAGAACACCGTGTCCAGGAGTTCCCTTGAGATACCTGATAATCCGTAAAGCTGCTTCCATGTGCTGGACTTGAGGTTGGTGCATGAATTGACTTATAACACCTACCGCGTATGCGATATCTGGCCGAGTATGAGCTAAGTAAATAAGCTTTCCCACCGTTCGTTGATACCTTTCTTTATCTGCCAATTCTGCCTCATCTTCCATGAACAATTTCTGGTTAGCAATCATGGGAGTATCCGCAGGTTTGCAATCTAGCATTCCCGTCTCTGCTAGTAAATCAAGGACATACTTTTGTTGACAGATGAAAATCCCTAACTTTGACCTTAGAACTTCGATTCCAAGAAAATACTTTAGTCTTCCCAGATCTTTCATTTCGAATTCTTTGAAGAGATTGTCTTTCAAGTTTGACATTTCTTCCGAATCATCTCCTGTAATAATCATGTCATCAACATAGATTATTAAACAGGTTATGAGTTTACCTCTTCGTTTCAAGAATAGAGTGTGATCAGAATTGCTTTGATTGTAGCCATATTTCTTCATTACTGTGGTAAACCGACCAAACCAAGCTCGGGGAGATTGCTTTAAACCATACAGAGATTTCTTTAGTCGGCAAACTTTACTGGACTCGGAGCTATCATGAATTCCAGGTGGAGTTTCCATGTAAATTTCTTCCTTTAATTCTCCGTGTAAGAATGCATTCTTGACATCGAACTGGTGTAATGGCCAATCCTTGTTTGCCGCAACTGAGAAGAGAACTCTAATAGTATCAATTTTGGCTACTGGTGAGAATGTCTCAGAGTAGTCGATTCCATAAGTCTGAGTATACCCCTTTGCGACTAATCGGGCTTTATACCTTTCGATTGATCCATCGGGTTTATACTTGATAGTAAACACCCACCGACATTTAACGGGTTTCTTCCCTGGAGGCAGTTCACATTCTTCCCATGTTTCACTTTTTTTTAGGGCTTCAAGTTCAGTTCCAATTTCTTCCCTCCATTCTTTATACATGAGTGCTTCTTCAACACTTGTTGGTATTTTTTCAGAACAGATCGCGTTTGCGAAGGACCTGGCTTCCGGAACTAAATTCCTTCTTGCGATATTTGCAACTGGATATTTCGACCCTCTTGAACTTCTTTCAGGTGAGTATCTGTTAGGTGGAATTCCCCTGGTTGATCTAGGTGGAAGATCATACCGAGCTGGTTCAGTCACACTCGGAGTTTCCGTCTCGACCTGTTGTTCATCATCACACATATCAGAGTTATTTGAAGTATCCGGAGATTCAGAGCCACTTACCTCGGATATCAGTTGAGTAGGATCATTGTTGGTGGGAGTGGTACTGTCTTCAAGTTCTTCAGGACTATCCATCTCCGGATTATCAGTTGGAGTAGGAGTATCAGTATCAAAATCTTCAGGATTATCAGTTGAATTAGGAGTATCAGTAGGAGAGTCATGCACAGGTGGTTGTGGTGCCCAACTTATCCATCTTAATGCGTCATTGTCATTTTCCCCCTGACCATGAAGATGGGTATGATAAAAGAACTCCGTTTCGATAAAGTCACAGTTCAATGTGGTGAACATGTGACGTCTACTCGGGCTGTAGCACCGATACCCGTGTTGATTGACACCATACCCCAAAAACACACATTTCTCTGCACATGGATCAAGTTTTGAACGCTCTATTTTTGGTATATGAACAAAAACAGAACATCCAAACACTCGAGGTTCGAGGGTTAGAGTTGATGGCAATTTATGGAAATGTGAAAATGTTTGGAGAGGAGTTTTGAGTGCTAAGGCTCGGGTTGGAAGTCGATTAACAAGATACGTTGCAGTGACAAGGGCTTCTGGCCAAAAAGACTTTGGGACTTGGGATTCAATCATAATAGCCCGTGTGATTTCCAATAAAAAACGATTTTTTCGTTTTGAAACCCCATTTTGTTCAGGCGTGTGAGCACACGAAGTTTGATGGATAATTCCCCGTGTTTGACAGAAGGTTTTCATGGAGGTGTTACAAAATTCCCCCCCATTATCCGACCTGAGAATTTGGATTTCACTTTTAAATTGGGTTTTGACCATGTTACAAAAGGATGTGAACTTCGTAAAAACTTCAGACTTATTTTTTAAAAGATAAGTCCAAGTCATTCGAGTACAATCATCTATAAATGTCAGAAAATATCGGAAAATTTTGTCCTCCTTCAATTTTAGGGGGACCCCAAACATCAGAATGAATTAACAAAAAAGGTGAATCAACTCTAGTAACAGTTGGTTTAAACGTATGTCTATGACTTTTTGCCAAAATACAAGTGTCACAATGAAAATCTTTATTTTTTGGAAATAAATGCGGAAATAACTGACGTAAATAACCAGTGGACGGATGTCCCAATCGTCGGTGCCATAACCATTCTTTCCTATCGTTTGAACCATGAGTCAGCATAACTGAGCCTTGTTGAGTGACTTCATCTACGTAATATAATCCTTGTCTCTCAGTACCACGCCCAATGATCCTTCCCGTCCTGCTATCCTGCAAAATGCAAAAAGTGGGGTGCATTAATACCACACAGTTTAATTCTTTCGTAACATGACTAACGGATAATAGCTTGTGTGATAATGATGGCACATAAAGGCATCTCGAGAGTCGTAATTCTTTCGATATTTCAATGGTTCCCCCTCCTTTAACTGGGAGAGTTTCCCCATTAGCTGTGTGAATTCGTGTTTTGTCAACTTTCGAGTTTGACGTTAGATCGGTTATATCAAACGTCATTGTATCAGTGGCACCACAATCAAAAATCCATGAATTACACTTGGCGTTTTTGGTGGCAACATTAACTTCTCCAGAGCGGGAAGAAACATTCTCCTCTTCGAAATCATGCACGTTTAACATTAACTTCTTTCCTCCGCTGTTAATCTCTCTGCTGCCTATGATGGCGGCAGCTTTTCCAGTCTTGGAGGTTTTGTGGTTATCACTCCACCATTCTGGATATCCAACGATCCTAAAGCATTGTTTTTTGGTGTGTTTCGACATACCACACTCTTCATACTTGAGCTTCCTCTTATCCATCTTTGATTGAGTTCGAAAAAACGGCTTGTCTGACCGATGATTCTTGAAAGGAGGTTTTGGGTTTTGAAATTGGTTCTGAGCTCCGTTACGAAGCAAATTTATTTGTTGTACGACGAAGTTATTGTTTTCGTTGTCAGCCATAGTGGTTTGTTGTTAAAATTGTTTAAATTGTTTTGGGCCCTTTTTTTTTCTTTCTTAATGAATGATTTGGGCCCTTTGTTTATTGGGCCTTAAAGCTGCCAAACGAATAGAATCAGTAATTCGATTAGCCCCTTAATTTTTTTTTATCAGTAATTCGATTGGCTTTCTTTCTCCCCCAATTCAATCTGAAATCTCAATTCAATTCGAATCGAAATCTCAATTCAATCCAAAAATACTAGTCGAATGGCTTATGTTAGTCGAACAGAAGTATGAGTTCGAATGGTATAGTTCGAAGGGATTACAAATTCAGTCGAATCGTTGTTTTGTCTGGTCGAATACTTCAATTCGTGTGAGGTTTATTCCTGGTCGAATGGTAGTTCGTGTAGGCTAAAGACTTCGCGGCTCGAGCACCAAATTCGTGAAAGGTAATTTCTTATTCGAAAAAATCTAGTCGAATATATTGTTTTTCAAGTCCGTGTCTTCTGATTTCCTATCCGAGTACTTTTGTTCGTGCCTTTTGATTTTCAATCCGAGTTGGACAGGTCGTGTAGGTGAAGAAGCTGGTCGAATGACTGGCTCTAGTTCGGACTAGTTCGAACAGGTACGTTTAAACGTAACCTGCTCTGATACCATGTAGAAAATAATAGTTGGGTTTTGTGGAAGAATTGTTATATTTCATCACCTTAAAACGTTTACATAGTAGGCCTATTTATAGGAAAAATAAACCTAACGGGCCCAAGCCCACATACGGGCTTGAGCTTACATTCAATACTAAACGTCTTTTCTAACAAATCTCCCCCTTGGATGATGCTGATATCGCATATTTATACGTTTATTTCTATGCGATATTCGGTTGTTTTTCATAATAAACACGGTGAATAGGATAGGATTTTTACATTTAATTGTGTGGAAAAGTGTTTTTGTCCATTTTACAGGTTTACATGTTCGGGAAGTGGAAATGGCGGAAGAAATGAGCTTAAAAGACGGAAAAATAGTGATTTTCGAAGAAGAGAACGTTGCAGTACCACCTCCACCGTTTTGATCATAACTTCTTCATACGATATCCGATTTAGGTGATTCAAATTGGAGAAGAAAGAAGAAAGAGAGAGCTACAAAACCAAAAATTCGAATATGGGAAAAAAGTGTCACGGTGCGACGCACTGGAGGAGGGGTGCGACGCACTCACGGTATTTTCAACAATTGGAATTTGACTCGAACTCGATTTTCTCTTGATTTATCTCTATAAATACCAACCCAAACGACCAGGTTTCATCATCAATCATTCCACCACATATTTGGAGCTGGAGATCTCGGTTTGGCAGCTTGGAGAGCAAGGAAAAGAGTTAGAGTTGGTTTTCGATTACATTTCGGCCACAACACGTTTTGCTACTTTTCTAGTTTGTTTTCTATCTTTTATTCTAGACTTTTCAGTGATGTTTTCTTTCATATTAGTTTCTGTTTTGAACTTTATTATGAGTAGGTAAACTTCTTTTATGCTCGTTTGATTATGGAACTTATTTGACGTTTATGTTTGCGTTATTGATTGTTTTAGGTGTTTATGTTTAATCGTTGATCCTTAATTGTTTGTGTTTTGATATATTACTATAAATTGTTTATATTCAGATTAGTTAATCAATATTCTAGGTATTCGAGAGGAATCTAGATAGATTAATTAACTTGTATGAAATAATCGGTCGGTCTTTAATCGGTTTAAAATTATTAGGATTCGAGAGTTCCTAGTAATAACAATTTAGTTAATAAAACGTGAACGAGTAAGTCTAATTAATAAGATTCGAGAGGACTTAGTAATTAGAGAAATTATTCGAGAGGAAACTTTATAAGGTTAAATCATATATCACCGGCTTGTTACTTAATGCTTAATTATCGATAATTGTAACTGTATTCGAGAGGAACATTATAATTTGAAGTAGTTAAAGTTAGTGAAATATTCGAGAGGAGTTTTGTTATATATAAGAAGTTAATTATACATTTAATTTCGTAAACATAGTTAGAAAACAAGTGAATTGTCAAACGAGTATACTTTTCCATTATTTGATAACAACAATTACTTTTCTCACATTGATTTTTATAATCACCTTTTACAATTACTTTGCAATTTTAATTAGTTAATCTTTAGTTATAAAAACCCCCAAAAACCAACAAGTATTATTAATTCGAAGTAAAAAAAAACTAAATTAGTCCCTGCGAACGAACCTTTACTTACTCAAAACTATATTATATACGAATAGGTCCACTGCCTATAAGTGTGTAATTAAGTCTAAAAGTAGGTCGAGTTTATTAAACTAGATTTTACACATCTAGTTTTTGGCGCCGCTGCCGGGGACTGATTTTTAGTTTTTGTTTCGAATTTGTGATACGATCCTTTTGAGTATTTATTTACTTGAAAGTTACTTTAATTGTTTATAAGGTGCTTTTCACGTTTTGGTTTTTGTTTAGTTGTGATTTACAGGTTGTAGATATTAGACGATGTACAGGAGATATAGCAACTATTATGGATATTCAGATAAGGGGAATTACCAAGACCCAATATGTGATTTTGGATATGGTTATAGATATGATAGAGGACGGGGGAACAATCAATCTTACGAACGGGAATTTTGGTATGAGGAAAATCAACCGAAGGAAGAAGAAGAGCAAGAGTTGAAAGACTTGTTTAAATTCTTTGTTGAAATGAACAAACAGTTAAATGATGGGATTCTTAACCAATTGGAATTGCTAAATCTTCAACTTGAAATTGATCGTCAGGATTTTGATGTCACAAAACAACGGTTAGAATGGCAGTTAGAGGAGTTGGAAGAAAGAGCAAGGGGTCAACAAGAGGAACAAGTAAATGCAATTTCAACACGGTGGGGATATGAGTATTGGGATGAAGAAACTGAAAACAAAGAAGAAGTTAAACCTGAACCCACTGCGCCGCTGTCACACTCACTGCGACGCAGTGTTATCTCAGAACCCGTTTCCGATTTTGATAGTGATTTTGAGTCGGACGAGGAAGAATGGGAGGACCCGGTAGTTCAAATATATATAGCCACATCCGAATCAGCTACTAGTCCACCGGTTCAAGTTCATGACACGGAAATTTTTCAACAATTTAAAGATGAGGAAGCTGAGGAGCTCGAGGATTTTGATCCCATCTTGAAAATGGAGTTGGAGGAATTTGAGAAGAATTCTACGAGCATGACATTTGAAAAATCCGACCCGGATTTAGATTTATTAGAAATTGAATACTTAATGAATAATCTGGGTGCCACGTTTTTGGTTGAAATAATTCCATCTGAGGAAGAGTTCAAAGATTCTAGTGCGATTTCGCCAAAGGAGCTAGAGGGATTTGCCAAGTCGAACCGACACATGAAGCATAAGAAATCTAACTCAAGTTTGGGGGGAAAATGTCACGGTATCTCTCACGACCATTTTGATTTATTTTCTCTAACTTGTCAGGGAAAGGAAGATATTTTGCAGGAATTTGAGGATATCGGAAATGACACATCGCGGAGCGAGTTTAAGACGAAGGAATTTAATGTGAGCAAATGTGATAACGTGTGCGAGTTCTTAAAACGAAGAGATGACGGGTTACTATTTTCCGAGGCTCGAGAGTGGCATGACGCTTGGGTAAAGCGAAATAAGATGCTTGATGTTGGAAAGGAGGCATTTCTTCTTGGAGATCATTTTGGACATGAGTCGGAGGAAGAATCAGTACTTTTTGGAAAACACGTGGGAAAGAAAGACGAGAAAAATCTCGATCCTTACATTAGTCGTAAGTGGAGGCATATCGAGTCAAGCTAAGGACTCGTTCGAAAAATAAGCGCTTCTCGGGAGGCAACCCGGGGTTTTGTTTTTACTTTTTCCTAGTTTAAGTTTTTCCATTTTTCCATTTTTTATTTAGTATTCGGTATGTTTAACATTTTCTTTTGCAGTTTCAGTTATTTAGGTACGAAGAAAACCAACGAAAAAACCAAAAAAAAAAATATATAAAAAAACGAAAAATTAAAAAAGAGAGTCAGATTTTTGTAATTTTTGTAAAATTATTGTTTACCATTTTCATCTATTAGACTTTAAAAAATAGTCTACTATTTTTACTATTATTTTTATTCCGTCGTAATTTGTAATTTTTTTTTTCTTTTATTATTTTAATATTTGTGTTTAGTTTTTCTTTTTAGTTTTTCATAGACTGGCGGTCAGTTAAGTAACCGGGTTTTGAGTCTGGCATTCAACAAAGCGGTTCAACGAGAAATTTTCGATATATACAAACCGGGTTCTATCTTTCTACCTTTCTTATTTTGTATTTATTTTTCTTATTAGATTTTATTTTTTTAATTTCCCTTAGGTTTTGAGTCTTTAACACATTAGGGGCAATGTGTTACTTAAGCTTGGGGGTCATCGGGAAATTTCTAAATTATATTCTTCGACCCTTAGCTTAGTTTCCATCATGTTAGATTGTGTTAATTTGTACATTTTTGAGTGAGAAAAAAAAACCAGAAAATACAAAAAAATCGAAAAATTGAAAAAATAAAAAAAATATAACGTGTCTAGTCGGTAATACCTTAAACTTTTAAGCATAACCGAGCGCATTTGATACCCTACTCGAGAAAATAGTGAGATATTTGAGCCTTTGAAAGCATTCATTTTTAATGCTACTTTTGCGTTTCTTTGAGTGTGCCGATGGTTGATGACTTTAGAACTTGACATTGTTATACATTTCGAGACCACATATGAGCAATTGCATTAGGGTAACTTAGTGTAATTTGGTACAATGATAGGGGCAATTAGGATTAACCCATTTGTTAGCCATTTTTTCGTTTCTTTTATATATTTCCGCCTAACCCTTGTAACACTTATTTTTAGTGTTAGAAACCCTAGTAAACCAATTTGCTCCTAAACCGTTTCGTTTCTTAAACACTACTATATATTTTGTACACTCGCCTATTTTCGTTTCATTTTTAGATTAGATCCGAACTTAAATTATGATTGCTATTATGTTTGAAGTGAAGTTTAGAAGTTAGTGTGGCATTAAAAAGAAGTTATATGATTATTGCCTGTATTATTTGTATTTGGAATAAAGTGAAAAAAAATGAAAATAGCCTTTTGAGCATGTGAGCTTACCAAAAGAAAAATATTATTGTAAGACATGTACTAGGCTGAAAAAAAGAGTAAGTTGAAGAAAAAAAAAATTCGAAAAATAAGAAAAACGAAAAAAATTAGTTTGTAGAATTAAAAGAGTTAGTGTATATTGAGTTTTGTATAATATTTGAAGTCGAAGAAGGAATTGAGCAATCCAGTTCGTTAGAGTTTATTAGTTCGGATTTAATCTAAGTTTTGTATTATTTTTATTTAACCCATTTACACTCCATTATATATTTTCACATGCCTTTACCTGTAATTATAACCCGAATAAAAGTCACCGTTTAGTTGTACCTAGACTCTAGTGGTGGAGATTTGATTCTTTATCAAGCCTATGATAGAATATTCACCATGATTGAGCATATGAGCGATTCTACAGAACACGTTACACACCTTTTTGTTTAGTTTGAGAGATTATGTGATTTACTTCCCATAAAAATCGTGAGGTGTTTGGTTATGTAAATTTTTTTGGCTTTGATAATTATTTTAACACAGTTTTTAATTGAGGGCAAGCAAAAGGTTAAGTTTGGGGGGATTTGATATCGCATATTTATACGTTTATTTCTATGCGATATTCGGTTGTTTTTTATAATAAACACGGTGAATAGGATAGGATTTTTACATTTAATTGTGTGGAAAAGTGTTTTTGTCCATTTTACAGGTTTACATGTTCGGGAAGTGGAAATGGCGGAAGAAATGAGCTTAAAAGACGGAAAAATAGTGATTTCTGAAGAAGAGAACGTTGCAGTACCACTTCCACCGTTTTGATCATAACTTCTTCATACGATATCCGATTTAGGTGATTCAAATTGGAGAAGAAAGAAGAAAGAGAGAGCTACAAAACCAAAAATTCGAATATGGGAAAAAAGTGTCACGGTGCGACGCACTGGAGGAGGGGTGCGACGCACTCACGGTATTTTCAACAATTGGAATTTGACTCGAACTCGATTTTCTCTTGATTTATCTCTATAAATACCAACCCAAACGACCAGGTTTCATCATCAATCATTCCACCACATATTTGGAGCTGGAGATCTCGGTTTGGCAGCTTGGAGAGCAAGGAAAAGAGTTAGAGTTGGTTTTCGATTACATTTCGGCCACAACACGTTTTGCTACTTTTCTAGTTTGTTTTCTATCTTTTATTCTAGACTTTTCAGTGATGTTTTCTTTCATATTAGTTTCTGTTTTGAACTTTATTATGAGTAGGTAAACTTCTTTTATGCTCGTTTGATTATGGAACTTGTTTGACGTTTATGTTTGCGTTATTGATTGTTTTAGGTGTTTATGTTTAATCGTTGATCCTTAATTGTTTGTGTTTTGATATATTACTATAAATTGTTTATATTCAGATTAGTTAATCAATATTCTAGGTATTCGAGAGGAATCTAGATAGATTAATTAACTTGTATGAAATAATCGGTCGGTCTTTAATCGGTTTAAAATTATTAGGATTCGAGAGTTCCTAGTAATAACAATTTAGTTAATAAAACGTGAACGAGTAAGTCTAATTAATAAGATTCGAGAGGACTTAGTAATTAGAGAAATTATTCGAGAGGAAACTTTATAAGGTTAAATCATATATCACCGGCTTGTTACTTAATGCTTAATTATCGATAATTGTAACTGTTGACAAGAGGAACATTATAATTTGAAGTAGTTAAAGTTAGTGAAATATTCGAGAGGAGTTTTGTTATATATAAGAAGTTAATTATACATTCAATTTCGTAAACATAGTTAGAAAACAAGTGAAGTGTCAAACGAGTATACTTTTCCATTATTTGATAACAACAATTACTTTTCTCACATTGATTTTTATAATCACCTTTTACAATTACTTTGCAATTTTAATTAGTTAATCTTTAGTTACAAAAACCCCAAAAAACCAACAAGTATTATTAATTCGAAGTAAAAAAAAACTAAATTAGTCCTTGCGAACGAACCTTTACCGACTCAAAACTATATTATATACGAATAGGTCCACTGCCTATAAGTGTGTAATTAAGTCTAAAAGTAGGTCGAGTTTATTAAACTAGATTTTACACATCAGATGCTTCAAAATCTTCATCTTGCTATGTAATCTTCCTACACACTTCATCTTCGTGGAAAATACAACTTTAAAACACCTTCACTTTATTCTTTATCTCTGCTTGTCAAGAATCAAACCAACTTAAAGTTCATCTACTTCAAGAAAATGTTTTCCATCATAATAGTTCTCATGACCCAAAAATGGCAGCTTATATAATGCTAACAGATCTTGATTGCTCACCCTCTCAAGTCAACATCTTCATACTATCTTTGAGTTTCACCATCCTCTCTCTGGATTACTATCTCATTGTTAGCACAGTCCATCTCCAATCACGCTGGGTCTTTGTTGTGGTTTTACACATTTAAGAGGAATTATGTCAACGTCCATTGCTCTCCTTTTCCTTCTGAATTTCTTATCAAAATCCGCAAAGTCAGATTTTGAGCACTCTTAAATGAATGCTTCTTATGAACTCCCTTGAGGATATTCTCCATGATTGACCATTTTGAGTTAACTCACCTGTCTTGCTGTATCTTTTGTAATTTTCATTAAATCTTCGGTTGTATAATAGTATGAACACTGATTTGGCCATCTTTTTATTGAAATAGCACCTTTATAAGGATCAAACAATCAAGGAAGTGATTCGTGCCTTTATCCCCTTCTTTCTATTCTCCAGTTCAATCCTTTCAGCTCTTAGTTGTTCATTACTCAAATATTTAATCCTTGAACCAGAATCTGAACCTCCAACCTCATCATTCTTCTTGCTACTCTCTTCATCTATGGGAAATCTATATTTATCAATTGTATTCCCATTTTCATCAGTTTCATCCAACCATGCCTGCAAATTCATTTATATGAGCTTGAGCTACAGGATTCACTTCAAGTTAAAATATGTACTACTTTTCCAGTTTAACCTTTGTTTGAAATATCACATATTGGTTCTGTTTTGCAACAAAAGAAGCAAGAGTGACATGTGATTCAGAACTTGTAGATGATTGTTCAGTTTGTTTCTTTTTGTTTTCTTCTTCTTTTTCTTCTTTCAATTATTTCGGCTTGTTGGGCTTCCTTTAGTTTTCTTTCTCTCAGAGACTCAACATCTCTCTCTCTCTCTCTCTCTCTCTCTCTCTCTCTCTCTCTCTCTCTCTCTCTCTCTCTCTCTCTCTCTCTCTCTCTCTCTCTCTCTTTCTTTTTTTTTAACTCATCCAACTTTTCTTCTGTTTTGATTTCTAGATAATCCTTGTCCATTGTCTCCGTTTTCATCTGACCAGCAGATGTTGCAGAGAACCTCTTTGCCATCGCCATATACTTCTTAAGATGCCTTTTGTAGTTCTCTTGAGTCATCTCATTCTTCCATTTCATCAACTATTGTTTCAAGTCTACAACAGAAATAAGAGCTTGACAGACTTCTTACCCACATACTTCTTTCTCAGTCATGTCTGTGGATCCACAACTCCAAATTTTGTTTTTACCTTTGGGTTCAAATAATTTTCTACATTTTCATCCAGATTAAAGGATTTGTTCCCCTGTTTCATCAACATTCTCTAGCATTTCATCACCTCCAAAATCTTTATTCTAGAATTCATTTGTTCCATAAGGAATACTGGGTTCATTGATATGAAATTTAATAATTACCTTTGTATAAAAGAATCCTTCAAATTCCTCTTCAAACATAGCTCTATCAATTTTGTTCCCAAGTTGATCTTCAACATAAAATCTTCATCAGAATTAACTTTTTGATCTTCTGAGTTAAATGGTTCATCAACTTTTTCTTTCCGAGATGATTTTTCCTTCATCAGACTTAAATTTTTCTTGTTGAGTACCTTCTTTCGAGTTAAAATTTAGTTCTTTGGAGGTAAAATCAAACTCCACAACCTTCTCTTTACCCTTTAAGTATTGGATCAACAAGATTAAACCCGTTGATTATGAGGCAGAATCTCAATAATCAACAATCAATACACAATAAGAATTACTTAGAAATAAGAATAAACGATTATCAAACAAAAAATACTTGTATTATAGATTGAATCACTCAAACCTAATACAATTAGTATTCTTCAGTGTCGACTTCTATAGATGTCTGCGTTTTTGTTTGTGAAGTATTAACCCTAAACCTAAACTAGTTAACTATTATATAGTTAAACATGTTCATCGGGCTTGGGCTACTATTGGGCTTATGAACAATAAAATGTTCATTAACACCCAAATGGACTATTAAGCCAACGAACAATACAATGTTCGTTGGACTAGTACAGACACTAAAAACTATAAATTGCAGACTTAAATTATCTAGAATAACTGTCACACATTTTGCACTAACAAACTCCCCCTTGACTGTTGTTTCTAGATTTTGTAACAAAGTCTTTATAGTTTGTATGCATATAGGTTGAACAGGTTGATAACTTTGCTTTGAGACGGAGACTGTGTGAGATGAGTTGCTTTAAGAGGCACGTGACTAATAAATGTTTTAAAGACTTCCAATGAATTACTTTAATATATTTAATGAAGAATTTGAAATGTTTTTGCAAAGGCTGAATTTTGAAAACCAGGGTATTACACCTGGGATTGCGGTGCTTGTTGGGTATGACTTAAAGTATTCCCTAATGGTATACCAGATAGGTTTCCTGTGGGTACAACAAATGGGTTTCCTATTGGTACATTTGGTATGTTTTCCATTGGCACGTTAGATATGCCCGCCATCCGTGTAGTGATGGTTGGGTCATTGGTGGTGGAGTGGTATAGTCTGGTAGGTCCTGATTCAAGCAATGGCCAATCTTCCAAGTTAGGATATTCAAATCTTCCCCCTAGAGGTCTTTGTTCACCTATGAAATCCGATTCATGTGGAAAGTCTAGATTGATCGTATTAGGGATCTCGGAAGAGATCGGTGGGGGAATATTGATTTCTTCTAGTGGTATGTTTGTAACCGTGGCGGTCACCTAAGGCGCTGATGAAATGACCGGAGAATTATTTCCTTCCATGATGGAGATGAACTGCTAATGAAATTAAGAAATGAAATGAATAGATGGAAATAAATTGATACGACGTTGTATAAAACAGTCCCGTGGATGGCACCAATGTTTGATCAAAAGTTCGTCAAACACAGAAATGGGATGATTGGATGGATTCAACCTTAGATCTCCTGTCAAAACTGTGCAAACCTACCAAGTTCTTTACGAGCCTAAAGTGATCAAGGTTGAAGGTGATGTAGTGTGATGTTGTTGTTGTGAGGAGTATGAACACGATGATAGAGTGTGTGTATGTTTTGGAGATGAAGAATATCCAGCCATGCTGACCATCCTGGCTATCCTGCAAAGAAAATATACAGCCAGGCTGACAATTCATGTCTGGCTACCATGTCAGGAAAATATCCAGCCACGCTGACAGTTATGGCTGTCAGAAAAACATCCATACACAATGGACATAAAACACCGGCCACGCCCAGCCGGCGGCTGACTTTGTCCAGTCCGCTGTTGGCCTTTTACAGGCAGGCTGTTTACCAGTCAGGAAACACCCAACCGATGGCTGGACTTTGCCACCCTAGCTCTTTGTTCGGCCACATACTTGACTTTGGGTATCAGAGTTTGTAGGATAAGCCTTTTACACACATTCCATGTATATTTAGGGTCTAGGGTCTATAAATATATAGCCTAAATCCTACTAACACTATCGATACCTTTCTTTATAATTAAATCAAACTATCCAATCAAACCATCCGTATATATGTATATTTGCCATGAATTAGTAAAAGTCTATTTGGCAATTCACTTGATGTTTATACTTTATAGATCGGGTAACATTATTATTATTATTATACCATTTTATTTCTTTAGGTTTCTAATTATTATATATTGAAATAGTAGATTTTTCGCCACCTTTTTTTTCTTCCCTACTTTGATGATAAAGCAAAAGCAAAGAGAAAAGTAAAAACATTTAAAACGAAAAAAGGAAAGAAAGAAAGAAAAGAGAAAGGAGATAATACAAAGACAAAAAAGCTCTCAATAACCCATCACACAATTACACTCCTCTCTCTCCATAATAAACTTTATGAATACCTCTCAATGTTTCTACAGCTTATGGGTGATTTAAGAAAAAGCCAAATTGAGAGAGAGTGAGAGAGAAGGAAAAGTATTTAAAGTTTGTATGTTATCTTTGTTTTGTTTTGAGAGGTGAGGGGAAATGAATAGAGGAAATATGTTGCAAAGTTTAGCGATGCAACAAATGCTTAGTGGCGGCCCAAACAACTGGTGGAGAATCATGCCTACACCCAAACCATCTACATCTCCACCACCAGCAGCTTCTTCTCAGCCGCCTTTCTTCGCCGCCTCCTCACAACCCCACTTGTTTCCTAACCAGTTGGCACCACCATGGCATCATACTCAAGAATTACCAGATTCCCTAAGCGAATTACTCATGTAAATAAATCTCTCTCTCTCTCTCTCTCTCTCTCTCTCTCTCTCTCTCTCTCTCTCTCTCTCTCTCTCTCTCTCTCTCTCTCTCTCTCTCTTATTACTATGATGTCAAAACATATTTTATGTTGTCTCATAGAACTTAGCCTGGGTACATAATTGAAGTCTGTTTGTGCTCTTTTATGTAGAACATGCATCCAATATTGATTAACACATATGTCTCTTTGTTTAAATGTTCTTAGGGTTGGATCGGTTAGTGAAGAAGACAAGTCAGCTTTGAATTTTACTGATCAGCAAGTAAAGAAATTGGAGAACTGGGAAGAACAGCTACTACATGATAATCATAATCAAGACAACTCTTCAAACGTTGCTAATGTCATGTTAGAATCTGCTGTCAAGCAAGAAAACTCACTTAATTATGGATCATCATCATATGGCGATTTTCATTGCTTAAAACCAAATGATTGGACTAATCCAATGATCCCTGTTTCCTCTCCCAATTCTTGCATCTCAAGTTTGAGCAACAATATGCTTGATTTCTCTACTACGATTACTAAAAACACAAATGGGAAGCACCCTCCACCGGATCGCTCATCCGAGGTAACTTTGTTTTTTTCTTTTTCTTTTTTGTAAAAAAAGGTGTAAGATGTGTTACTTTCTCTTATGTTTTAGTAAAATTAATTTTTTTTTTTTTTTTTGGGTGGAAATTATGAAGTGCAAAAGCAGTGGTACTACTGGTGGGGCATCAAAGAAGGCCAAAATTGAACCATCTTCAAACAAATCTACCTTCAAGGTAATTTTACATAAACACAAGGAAGAAAACCCAAATACAGAAAAATGCATGTACTTTTTGGAAGATAACTCTTGTCCTTCATGGTTGTCTATTTTTTCAATGAATCATGATTCTTTTGTTCATCTATTCTTATATCCACACATAATATTAAAAAGATTAATCATTGCAAAAATACAATTTCTTATTTTGATTTTTCTACTTGTTTGTGATGTCAAAAACAGGTGAGAAAAGAAAAATTAGGGGACAGAATAACAGCACTTCATCAGATTGTTTCTCCATTTGGCAAGGTATTAAATTCTAACATAATTAACCATCAATGAATTACAAGCCTCTCTTTGTTTGATTAAAGGTAGGTAACACGAAAAGGATGATAGGACATCATGTCTAAAGTCTACCATCGTTATTTGTAAATTCAAAAAAGAATAAGACTTTAGAAAAATCGAATTCCATTTATAAAAAAATTCTAAATTCACGTCTACAAATCGTTATTTCTCCCTTTTATCACAAACATGAATAGTGAAAAAACTAGAATAAGAGTGTGTTTAGGTTTTTAGAAGGTTTAATGTACATGCATGTTAGTATACTTTGCTTTTTTGTTCAATAGTTACTATACTATGTTATTGTTCATTTACATTCCTAAACTTATGGCAAAATTCATTATTATTGGTGAAGTTATAAAACAACTACAACTATATATATATTAGTTATTAGTGAAAAATGTCATTTATATTATTGAACTAATAAAACAAAATTGTTATTGATCAAATAAATAAATTATAAGGTCTTTTGACATCCGAATTTAAACGTTCAGTAATTTAATTGAACTAAAACGATTGAAATGTAGCAAAAATAAAGAAAAAAAAATAATATAACTGATCTAAAAAGTTTGAAAAGTAGCAAAAATAAATTATAAAGTCTTTTGACATCCGAATTTAAATGTTCAGTCTATATTAACCCTTTTCTAGTTATAGACATAAAACCTATATTGATTTTAACCGTCGTAGTTATATTGTTGTCTTTGTAATCGTTTTTGTTTTTGGTATAATTTGAGTTTATGTGTTATTATAATTAAATGCTTTTTCTAGTGCAAAAAATAATGTACCTGAAATAGCGCTGAAAGTTTTATAAATTTTTTATTACTAATAACAATAATATTTTAAGATAGGATTAAACTAAAGAAATCTATACTATATACAGTATAAAATATTTGACCAATTAATCTTAAAGTTAAAATTTAAAAACGAAATTACTAAAATACTCTCATTCCTATCTAAATACAATTTAATTTGGCAACTCACTTTTCTTTCCTTTCAACTCACTTTGTTTAATTTTCATTTTTTGCTATTAAATAAATTAAAATGTAACTAGTTTAGCTAATAATTTCAATACAAATAATCACTTACATCTCATTTCCATCTCAATAAAATGTTAATATTTTTTACAAGCGTCACACCACCATATAAAAAAATAAAAATTATGGCTCGTAGGAGTGCACCACCATAAACAATTACCACATAATTTGTTTTTTGGTTCGAAATGTCGAAAAATTAACTTTTACCAGATATTTATTTTTATGCTATGAATGGTCGAATGGTCCGAACCATAACTATCACTTATATTGAAACGAATGAAAAATTATCATAAACCGTTACCATAATATAATTTTATCAAAAATATAGTTTATCTTTGCCGTTGGATCGCGCGGGTTTCATACTAGTTGATTGTAAATGAAATGGTTTCCCAAAGTAAATGGAAAGTTATACATTAACATACAATTATTGAAGTATGTAAATCAAAGTATTTAAAGAATTAATTTGTTGTCATTTTTTCTCTAAAGTTGAATAAAAAAATATTAGGGGTGCACAAGAACGGAGTTGAGTCCAAGCTCGACTTGTTTGAGTTATGTAGAGCTCGACTCGTTTAAGTTATGTAGAGCTCGAGCCCAAGCTCGATTTGTTTCGAGTCATGTGTGTAAAGTTTGAACTCGGCTCATGAGAAATATTACAAGTTTGAACTAGGCTCAGAGACTTAGCTTTTTTAAATAAAGAAAATTATTAAGTTATTATTTTATGGATACTTAAAGCCTCAATTAAGCTTGTTTGACTCACAAGCTGGGAATTTAAATCTCGGACTCGAACTTGTTTATTTAATGAGCTTTATGTTAGACTCAAGTTCGAGTCGAACTTGTTTACAATCGGTTCAAATTAAACTTTTCACGAGTCGAGTTGAGATAGCTTCACGAGTGGCTCAGCTCATCACCCTTACAAAATATTTATATTGATTGATTTTGTTTGATGCAGACTGACACAGCTTCTGTGCTGTTAGAAGCTATTGGTTACATAAGATTCCTTCAGACTCAAATTGAGGTGGATTTCTTTTTCTTCTATTTTATTCATCTTTCACTAACTATCACGAGGCAGAGACGTACAGTCATGCCACATACAAACACACAAACATTTCAGTACCTAAAAGCTTCAATTCCTTAATATTCCTTCCTTCAACATTATTTGCAATTTTTATAATATTATACCTAATTAAAACCGTCTCTTTCCAATAGTAAATAATATCTTTTGGTAACATATGTATTTAATTTCTACAAAACTATATATTCCCTGTCCAAAGAATATTAATTAGTAGTTATTAATTCATACTTTATGTTATTATAATCAAATACTTTGACTAAGAAATCATACACGTGATGTTTTGGTGATGTTCCTACTTTTTACATAAAAATCACAATTTTAAATGAAAACCAAATATTTAATATATAATAAACGATGGCCTTTAAATGACAAATGACAAAATAAGGTCCATTGAATAGGTTCACTTCTTTGATGTCAATCGTTAGATCAGATTGATGATATATCATCGAAGATTAATTTCATTTTACACCTCTTATAATACATAAGTATATTCTCTCTTTTAATTTCATCTCCACTAAAATAAAAAAACATAATTATAATATATTTATAGAATAGTTCAATTTGAACTATGATTTAGGTTTAATATTATTCTAAAATCTCCTGATAGAAAACATTAAAACATGAAGTGTATATGTTATCAATAAACATTATTTTCTCACCTTGAAATCTATACAAACATAAAATTTACAGTTTAACTTTTATTTTTTTCCGCGTTATGACGGGACAATAATCTAGTATGATATATATGATAGTATAAAAAAAACTTGTTTTATATAAATGAAAAGTTTATATAAATAACAACTCAAGCTCCATTATTTATCCGTCTAGTGATTTAAATTCAAACTTAAAAGCTAATAATTTATTGGCCATTTAAAAAAAGAGAAGCTTAATGTTACTATATTTAAGATGAGTTTATTTCCTTGGTTGCACGTGTTTAGGCCCTGAGCTTACCATACCTACAGGACAGTGGATCTCCAAACATAAGAAACCGCCAACACTCTGTAAGTATACCGTTTTCTAATACAAACTAACTACTAATTAAATACCCTAGTTAGTAATTAAGTATGAATACATTTTAAATCTGAAAATTATGTACACTGGGTTGACTATACAAACTTAACTTAGAATCATAAAATAATTAATGGAGATCGACCCAATCGCTAGGTCAGATATAAATCATTAGAGCACACGGAGTGGGTGGATGATTATTATGGTAAGAAGTGTATGTATATAAAGGTGGAAATATATATGCATGCAATGTACACAATATAAGTTATCGTTTTCACCAAGTAAAGAATACCTACATAAACACCTTTTCACTGTCTGAAGCAATGCATGGGAGTGTTCACATATATAATTTTATCTTTTTTTTTTTTTTTTTTTTTTTGGTTGAACAAGGGGAGATAAATAAGTGTTTATTTCCTGAAGATCCTGGTCAGGTATATATATTTCTACCTTCATAGTTTATACTGACCCTCTGAAAATTTCACTTTTTCGTTCACATTTAATTATTTCACCAAAAAGCCGTCGAACTCATATAATTTGTAATGAAGTTATTAATTATTTTCCTTAATTAAACCCAGCTTCTGAATGATAGCTACATGAAGATGAAAGGATCTGGTTTTCATCAGGTTTTTCTTTTGCTTAGTTAGAATCAAATCCGGGATCTCTGATTGATCATATAATAAAAAAAAAGTTAACTATGTATAGCGTTTGATTATTTAGATTAAACTTAGTTCTTATAATTGCTTAATAAAAGTTATTAAATATAGGATTCTCATGAAAAAACAAACAAAGATTTGAGGAGTAGAGGATTGTGTCTTGTTCCAGTTTCATGCACAATGCAAGTAGGGTCTGACAATGGAGCGGACTATTGGGCTCCTGCTCTAAATGGAGGGTTCCAATGAACGGATTGAAGGTTTACGTCTAACCAATAGTCATGGGGACAGGGTTGTGTATTCGCACACAATGAAGATCCTTCAAGAAATGACATAACATCATTAGCAGTCACTCTGCTCAAAAATATTTCCAAGGCTGATTGCTCATGATGCTATGCATATTCTTGGTGCTTTATATATGATCTGGTGACCTGAAATTAAACATAAGGTTGGGACCTTGAGTCAAAATTCTCTATAACAGTCTTAGCTAATTCTTGTGCACTCTGTCTCATCTCGTTCAAGGATTCTGTTCTTACGCTAGTTTGTATAATGAATGAATTTTAATTATATCAGATTTTAGTATGGTTTAGCAAACAGATCGATAATTGATTAAGGTTAGCCCTTTGGATGTAAATTAGTCTCTGTCAACAACTGTCCAGCTAAATCTTATGTACTTTCTCTCATCTCCTTCAACTTGTTTTATCCACCGGCTAGTTTGTATTATGTAGAATCTCAAGTAATTGACATTCTAGTATGGTTACGCAAACAGTTAACTGATTAATGGATTTTTCCCGGTTAATATTCAGCCATGCATAATTAACTTTTAAATTATCCACAAACCAGGTAAAGACCCCATGCATAATTACACTTAAAAAAAGGAGTTTACCAGCAAAATACTAGCTAAGTTGTCATAAACAATGGAAAAGTGGAAGGAATTCAGAGTCAATGAGAAGAGCATTTATCGGGGTGTGCTGGTCGTGCGGTCGCACGGGGCCTCCGATTTTTAGGGGCCTCCGATTTAAGAAAAAAATTGTTTTTCTTTGTCCCACATTTGAGTCACAAGAAAAAGAAGAGTTTAGTTTTTACTTTTGTCCCACATCGGTGGAAAAAGAAAATAATTAATTGATTAGATAGCTATAAATTAACCTACCTATGCCTTTGAAAAAATCACAGCACATACTTTCAATTTTAGGTACGTTTTTTATTATTATTAGAGGCCTCAGATTTTTAGGGGCCTCCGATATAAAAAAAGAATTGTTTTTTTTTGTACAAACTTACAAATTATTTTTGTCCCAAATTTGAGTCATAAGAGAAATAAGAGTTTAGTTTTTTACTTTTGTCCCACATCGGTGGAAGAAGAAAAAATGATTAATTGATTAGATGGCTATAAATTAACCTACCTATGTCTTTGAAAAAATCACACCGTTTAGTTTTTTACTTTTGTCCCACATCGGTGGAAGAAGAAAATGATTAATTGATTAGATGGCTATAAATTAACATACCTATGTCTTTGAAAAAATCACACCACATACTTTCAATTTCAGGTACGTATAATAGATGAATTTGCTTCAAAAAATGATAGAAGATCGATGTTTAGAAAATAATAATGTAACTCGTGTTTATTATAATGAAAAGTATTTATTATAAATTTTATAAGGCATTTTTATTTTTTTGCACCGGGCCTCCAAAATGTCAGGGCCGGGCCTGCCATTTATATATATATATATATATGGCTAGTTGAATGATTTGTTCTACCTTGCAAATGATGCAACATTTGAGTTTTTATCAAAGACTCAAAGTCTGTTTACGCATATGTCCAAGCACATAACTTTTTCGCTAATAACGAACTTTTTTTCTAGTACAACATGACCCGGAAGCTTCAGTAATGGTATCATATGGAAACTAATTCTTGTTAAATGTTGTGGAAAACCCCAATTATGGTTGTGTCGTACGTGTAATACTCGTCAGTTATATAGGATACGAAGAAACGAAATATACACAAAGCTCACTACTATACAAATATCCAATACATAAGAAAGTAACTATCCATGTTTGTCATCTAAATCTAACACGCCGCTTGCTGTCGGAGCGGAAGATTCCATGCTCATCCTAGATCTGATGTCGAATGAAAGGTGAGATGCAAATCCTTTCGGAAATATAATTCACACTAATGAGCTGAAAGTACACTTACCTAGTGTACGAACATGACCAAAGGCAACACATTTCCTAACAAAGTGTAAATCTATTTTCACTTACTTGGTCCTTTAATTCTTTATCGGTTAGAAGCTAAATAAACGACATTGACATTATCACAAAAGAAGATAGTAAAACAAAGAGGACAATGTAACTTAAGAAATAGATTACCTGGCCATGCTGCTTCAGCAACAACATAGAGACACCAAGATATTCAACTTCTGCGCTTGAACGAGAAACTGTAAGAAAGATACGCGCTACCCAAAACCTTTCTGATTATGAACATAACGAATTACAATACAATTTATGTAAATCATTATACCAAAATGAAACATACCATTAATTTGATACGAAATCAAAACTAATAATAAGAAAATAGAAGTAACAAAAATATACCCAAAAGATATGTCATATCGCGAAGTGTAGCTGAGACCTGCATTAGTCTCACTTCCCTTAAAACATATTCGTCTTCTATATGTCCTCCGCCTCTCTGGATACAACGGGCTAAGAAGTAGTACTCCAGACTTGAGCCCGAATGTCTAAAGCATTTTCATAATATTTTTCAGAGAACTATGTGTATTTGGATTTTGACAGTAGGTGAACTTCATTTTGAGTTCAGATAGTCTCCTTCATACATTACTAATGTAAGTATGGAGCTTAACACTTTGTAACCAAAATTTAATGACCCATTAAAATATATTTAATCATTGTTTTCTGGATGAAGCTTCAAAACTTCTGTTAACTATTAAAAGTTATGGATGAAGCTAAGAAATCTTCAAAGTGTGTTTCCAATTAAGTTTTTTAGTCGGGTGAACAAAGTTCATCACCCGAACTAAAACTTAGAAAGTCTTTCATTGAAGACTTTAACAGGGGTGAACAAGTTTGTTCACTAGACTTACCAGAGTTAAATTTAAATGAAAAAATTAAGTATTTTATTTGTAGAAAGTCTGTATTGAGATGTCTATAAATAGAGTGATGTGTGTGTTTAGTTAGTGGTCTTTAAACCTACACTCTCTTGAGTATCGTAGAGCTTAAAGTTGGTAAACGTCTATTCCCGCGAAAATCACTTTATCAATGATATGTTCACATTCTGCTTTCATTAATCAAATCTGAAATTCAATTATTGTTTATATTCAATCATTTCATGAGATTTCGCATCATGAATTGATCGTACAATTCACTGTTAGAGTTTTGGATCCTGTTTAAATCCTGTCAAGGGGTATCAGAGCCGGATAAATCATTTGATTAAATTCATATGATTCTGGTTCATCGATTTGGCTAGATTCAAGTGAATTCAATCAAATTATATGTGTTTTGTTAAATCGAAGAAGTTCAAATTAAAATTGAGGAAAATTATTGAAAAATTTGTGGAGATTAGTTATTTTTTGGTGGAATTGTTGGTACAGTAGTCAACCGGAGGTGATCAAAGTCTGAATCTAATCAACGAGATATCAATTTAAGAAGTTTGAAGGTGTTTTTGTGATTATGGGGATTTTGAGTATACCAGAGCTAAAATTGAAGAATTGAAGTTCAAATTTGAATTAACTCAGATGATGAAGAGAAGGTTGAAACTGATTAAAACGAAGCTAAGAATCTACTCAGAATTCACGTCTGCAAGCTATCCAAGTCTAGTTTAGTAATCTATCAATTCAATTTGGTTGATTCAGATGCAAATTTTAGTTTGGATGTTATTAGAAATGAGGTTGTGTGTTAATGTTGCTGGTGATGTTGTTGAGGTTTGTGTTCAGAAGTTTATGATCTGACAGTTCTGATGATGATAACATAGTGAAGATTACAAGTTCATGAAGCTATAAGTTACAAAGTGTTTTCAATAACATGTTTTCCTCAAAGCTCAATGATCTCGTAATCAATTCACTTATTCAAAGTTATGAAGAATTTTAAGATTAACTCGGATGAAGATCAGATATGTGATTGAAGAGAATTTTGAGTTGATGTTGCTGCGAGAGATTGTATTGATGCTACATCTGGTAATAGGTCCAAATCTAAAGGTCCCAATCTAAATGTCCAAAATAAAAACTTAAATAAGTAAATTGGCATTTTCGGGCCATAAACGATCCCGAAAGGCCGAAATATGCTCGGGGTCATGGCAAAGCAATGAGTTTTGATCGCTGACCCGTTTTTGAGTAACCACGCGAATTTTGGCTCAATCCGACAACGAAGTCAAATTCGTCAAAATTGAGTACGAATAATTTGTCGAAGATGTCATCACGTGTTGGCTCACCTACATCATTATTAGTTTGGAGAATCAGAAGTTAAGGGGGAGAGTGTTGATTCTAAATAATCTGAAAATTGATGAGCTAAACTTAGAGTATCAGTTATTACTGTTTTGTTTGAATTATGTGAAGCATACAATGGAGGTTACTCTGTGTTTGATTTGAAGATGTTCATAGCATCATCCAAGGGGGAGATTGTTGAATATTGAAAGTTATGGATGAAGCTAAGAAATCTTCAAAGTGTGTTTTTACCTAAGTTTTTAAGTCGGGTGAACAAAGTTCATCACCCGAACTAAAACTTAGATTGATACTCATTTAAGAATCTATTTGCGCTATGGAGCACGACCTCTAACCCACTAGGGAGTTCTACCCGAAACTGAAAGTCACACATGTATCTGTACATCTCCTTCCTAACACCCCTCATTGCCTCCTTAGAGACCAACCTCTTCCAAATCGCTCCCACGACAATAAGTCTAATCCCATTGTCTGGTTTGAGCAATACTGTGAGAGGCACGGATGCAAAAACAACTCCTCCAAAACCTTAGGGCACCTCCCCAAACATATAAATCAACCACCACAAAGATAGCCTTGAGAAACCCAACGACGAACGTCGACCCCTCTCCGTAAAATGCATCTAAAATGTGTTGGGGCCTCAATCTGTCCCGCCCACAAGAAGTCCTTTTTGGGAAAGATTGAATACACCCCATAATGCCATCAACATTTACAAGTAAAAGAGGCTCATAGAACAAGGAAGCAGGCATAACCGGAGGGGGCATAATGGGATTCGTAGCCAACAACGTTGTCAAAGTATCCGTATCGACATGTGCAACCCCTAAAGAACATAATACTTTAACAACAACAGTGAAATGCTCGTCCGAGACCTTCCTCATTGTTTGACATTGGTTCACAACGTTTAGCTAGCGGACCTAGGGACAAGAACATCCTTTCCGAGGACCACCCCGAAGGGTTGGGTAAAAACCGCTAGAATAAGTTCAGTAAAACCATCTCCACCCCAAGCTGCCAACGACCGTTGAATATTATGGTTTGCAAAGACTTCCTATTACCAAACTGCGCTCCCGATGGTTGGACGGCTTGAAAACACTCAACGTGAAATGTGGTAACAACAAAATGTTTACCTACGCCTCAATAGACATTGGCATAACTGCCACCTTATCTAGAGCAGTAGCTAAAGCATGAGAAAACGCCTTACGCCAACTATGAGGGATTCTCTTAACAGTCGTGATAGGTAGAGAGAACATGCGGTCAAGGAGAACTTCATCCACCACTACCCCTCCCAAAGGAACCACTTCCCCGCAGCATGTGGCCTAGCAATCCCCACTAAAAACTCCTCACATCTCCCGCAATCCACTTGAACCGAGCCATCCCATCCATATGATGGCATGCCTGACTGAGAGCATGTAAACACTTCAAATATTCCACGTTTTCACTTTACTATAAAATTGCTTTTTCATCTCCTGTCTTTTTTAAACGAAAATGTTTTTAGACTGGATGTTTATGTTTTTAGGAATGAAGCGTCTTGATAGACCGCGTAAGAAAGTATCTCTAAGACCGTTCTCATCCATAACACCGATTTTGATGTTATGGAATGTCACGTCAGCATAACACCAACATAACATAACACCACTAAACCCCCTCAACCATAACACCAAAAACTGGGACCCACCAGTTTTATTATTTTTCATTTTCTTTTTTTACTCATATTATTTTTAATACATTATTAATATTAAAAATACATTAATAATAGAAATAAACTTAGATTAATATTAAAAATTAAAAAAAAAACAATACATTAAAAACTATGAAAAAACGATACATAAAAATACTTAAACGATAAAAAAACAATACATAAAAAACTAATTGTTTTATTCGGCGGCTAATTCGGCGATAATTTCAGTATTTTGCTTTTCGACTGCGGCACGAGCCTCTGGCGGCAGATCATCTGTTGGCATACGAAGAAATTCCATTTTCCGAAAACGGAGTCTGTATTTGATCTCCATTGTTTTGGCGATCCTAAGCTCGCGAAGTTCATTGACAACGTCGTCGTTAAACTCGTCTCGTTTTGAAGTAACATTAGAGGAGGAGGAGGAACGTGCGCTCTTAGATGGTCGTGGCCTTCCTAAAAGTCGTGGAAGTTGATCATGGCCATAGAGGTCCGGTTCTGCATCGTTGTCGAGGTTGATCGTGTCAATGGGTATAGGATTAACAAACCTTGGCGAATTATGCAAAACTTCCCACGCAGCATGATGACGAAATCGGCGTAGATTTACGGCTTCGAACATGGTTAACGTCGTTGTGTAGACGGCTTTGTCATCCTCACCGCTCGATCGATCTCGTTCGGCATGGTCATGACATGCTATGAACAACCGCAATTTTTTGCTCATAGCCGTCCATTTTGAACTTAGAGTATTTTTTGTGAAAGGTTCCGCCAAACCTTCGTTGAAAATACCCATAACACGAAACCAATAAGTTAGACGATCTTGGTCGGTTCCGGTTTTCCGATCCTCCGACACATGAATCCAATTCTCCGCCAAACGTCGTTCTTGAGATTGTTACCACTGAACCTTAGAACCTGGGGTGGCGTCTTCCACAACCGTAGCTTTTTTCTTACCCTTGTCTTTTCTCTTACGAGAACTACTAGGTTCAGCTACTTGTGGTTGAAACGCTTGAGACGGTTTGAATGGTTGAAGTTGGGGTTGATGGAATGATTGAGGTTGGGGTTGATGGAATGATTGAGGTTGGGGTTGATGGAATGATTGTTGTTGTTGTTGTTGGAAAAATTGGAATTGTTGGAATTGTTGTCATTCGGTCATGGCTTTTTGATGGGGTTGAGGTGGTGTGTTGGTGTTTCCGGCGAGTAATGAAGTAAAACCACCAGGTTGGGTTTGGAAATTTGCGAAGCCTGGTGAGGAAGGCGAGTTGGGATCGGATGATGGAAAATCGTTGTATTGAGACATTTTTCTTATGGGTTTTGTAGATAGAATGAATACGATTATAGAGAGAAAGAATATGGTTTGGTGTAAATTTTTGTGTTTGTGATTGGGTATTTATAGGAAAAATAAAAAAATTAAAAAAAATATATAAAAAAAGTAGCCGTTTTTAAAATAGCCGTTAAGCTAAAATCAATTTTTTATAAATCTCTTCAAACGGTCGAAATCAAAAAAAAGTATTAGAAGCCATTTCATACATATAAAACTCAATTAAACCCAAAATACCATTTTAAAATCAAAACCCTAATTCTAAAAACCCATAGGTACTTTAAGACACTAATTTTACAAAACCCTGCCATAAACTTTATCATTACCTAAATCAACTATTCAAACCACCTTATACCCATTAAAACGCTCCTTTCCTACCATATATTTCCATTCTAGTACAAACTTCCACACTACCCTAATAAACTTTATAAGATATTCATGTTTAATAATCCCCGAGGTCAGAATATAATTAAGAATGTCTTAAGAAAAAAAAAACAAGAAACGCGGCGTTACCGGAACAACACCGCCACGGATAACGCCGGAAAACGTCGCCCCCCAACCATAACGACGTTATTGGGGGTAAAACGTGTTGTAAAACGCCACGATGAGAGCGGTCTAACATGGAATTTTGATTATGATAGAAAATAGTTACCCTATCATAAACATATCTATGTAGAGTAACTTCATTCTGTATCTTCTATTTTGGTTAGTGGAGATGTAATACTTAGGTTAGTGGAGATGAAATTACATAGACTTTCTCACTCAACACATAGTCCAAAAATTAAAGTATTTAATTGTAACCAAAATTAGACAAGACCAATGAGATGCATTAGCGAGGTTGATCCCATCTTTATCGGATCGTTTTGAGAATTCAAATGTTTAAAAAATAAAAAACTACACTTCTTATTACGATAAATTAAAAATATAACCAGTAACTTAACATTGAACTTAAGACCAAAAAGTTGTAATTAAAAAGTATTTTCAACTTGGCTAGCTTAGAATTTATATTTAGATATCAAAAAATATGTCAATATATTTTATAGTTAATTTTATTAAATTTTAGTGCCTTTCAAACTTGAGCACTGTACAATAAAAGGTTTACTAAATGGGCTCAAAACAAAGAAGATACTAGGCTGTGTTGTTACCAAACTCTTTCAAAATTGTACATATTGGACTAGGGAGTTGGCTCTATGCTAAAGCCCATTTAAATATCTTAATTACACCCTCGTTTTTCTTTTCCATTCATGCATCTTACATAACAGCATAGATTAGAGAAATATGAGTTTTTGTTCCATTTTTCTAAGGGGTTGTTTGTTTGGGCTTATATAAGCGGTTTGTGGCTTATTGTTATTTCGCTTATGTTTCATAAGCTCGAATTTTCCGGCTTATGTAACTAAATATGGGCTTATTACTGTTTATTACGTCATAACAAACAGTAATAAGCCCATAAACGGTTACATAAGCCGAAAAATTCGAGTTTATGAAACATAAACCGAAATGTTAATAAGTCATAAGCTCCTTATATAATCCCAAACAAACACCCCCTAAATATGGCATTTGGTTTGCATAATTTCAATTCAAGTGGAAGGTATATATGACATAAATATTGTTAGAAGTTGTAGCTAGATGTTGTAAACCGAAATCTAGAGCTGTTTTTCGAGATTGTTATTTTTCTGAAAGCCTTGATCCACTTTGAAATCTTTTTTTGTTTGAAACCTCTTCTTTTAAAATAAAAGTTTAAAACTCTTACAACCAAATAATGTTTTAAAAAATTCAGAAAAATATCATTATATAAATAAAATATTTATACCAAAGGATGACATTCTTATAATTACCCTATATATTAGCTATAATAATAATCGTTATTAAAAGATGTAGTCTCATCAACTAAAATGTCAAAAACTGATGTAATAGAATTTGTGATTTTTTTTATCAAGCCTACATCTAAATAGAAATAAAATCCGAAAACCATTTGTGTTATCCCTAGGGTATGTTTGACGCAAATAATTAATCTGGAATCTGGAGTTGGAGATACAAGCTGGAGCTAGAAGTTTGAGTTTTTTTGTTTTCTAAAAGCTACTTTCATTAAGCTTTTTATTTCGGAGCTTTTTTGAGCTTTTCTTTCAAAATGAAAGCTAATAATTTTATTATCCAAACGAAGTTTTTTTTGTTTAGCTGCTTATTTTTTTGAAAACGGAAAGCTGAAGTTTCAAAAAGCTCTAAAAAGTTTGTTGCGACTCGGTAACCTTTCAGGGGTAGCACTATGTCAAAACAGATGTCGACATCTACTTGCAAGCGGACACTTATGATAGAGAATAATGCAAACGATAAAAACGCGGTCATATAAATACTAAATCAAATTTGGTTCGTTGGATGGTAAACGTCATATTGGTTTTTATTACCATTTCTATTGTAATGTAAGCATCCGAAATGCTAGAAGTCCGATAATGGTACCAATGCAGGCCCATAACTTTGTCACTTTCACTTGTCTTCACATTGTTAGTCAATATAGTAACGTTTTATTTCTTTTCTTGATTAAAACAAGTGACTATGATTATGGATAATAGACATTCCTTATAATGACCTAATTACAAACTACATCAGATTGACTCTCGAGTTTTGAAAATACGATTATATATACAGATCTGCTACACATCCAACACATAGCCTAAATAACCAATATAAAGTTAACCCCAAATACGGGTCATGCCTAATAGATTTCCGCTATCCAATATAACGATAAAATCTCTTGTATACGTATTACTTTTTATGTATTTGATGTACGTGGTCCAAGGTTTTTGGGATGTAAAAGATTTACCAAGGCACAAATCACATGATTCATGGAACGTACAAACTTTTTTGGCTTAAAAATTGGATCACATGAATAAATTGATTGTTTTAAAATTAATCTTTAAATACACTAAAAGTTGGTTGTAGTGTCATTAACCGGAAGCAAGGTATCCCAAATATCACTCCTTGATATTAAAGTACATTTTTAAAGTCCAAAATTATTTTAGAAAAAAAAAAAGTAAAATATTAACAAAATTATTTGAAGATCCAAGGTTTGTGTGGTGTTTCTCTATGACATGAATTTTCATGTATGTTATAGTAGTGTTTAATTAGTGATTAACCGCTACTAAGTTGTAGAATCTAAAAAGTATGTATTAACATACATTGTACTCTAAATGTTCGATAAAAGTTTCTAAATAACACAAACATTTTACATAAATCTTCCTATTATTTAATTTTTATTGACAAATATGTTTCCCTATACTTTGTTTTATATTTGCTATAGTGTTGTATCTTCGGTTAAAACTTATCATCAAACACATTTTGCATAAGGTAAAATATAAGTATTACATCAATGCGATCATTTATAGCTTTTAAACTTTTTAAGATTCAAATTCCTAACCTTCTAAGTTATTGGTTAACTTAAATACCATAAGACCGTAAGACTTTAATTTTCTTAATAAAATATCATATATTACAATAAAAAATAAAAATATTTGTGTCAGTTCTGATCACTCTTCAAAGCAACAATCATATGTTTAGAATAACTAACTGGTGGTGGAATCACAAGTTAATGAATTGAGTTAACAAACTAAGAAGTATGAATCAAACTAAAATGAGTAAAAGAACTTTCATTCATAAGTCATAAATAGTGGGAAAAGTAGTTACAAATTGTACTCTCACTCACACATAAGCTCTTACCAAATGACTCACTCTCTCCACTATTTATAGGCTACATAAACTATCTATTACATTACATCAACACTTATGTTTATTTAAAAACACTTCGGGTGAACAAATAAACAAAAACTTCATTTAACTTTTAGCTCGGGTGAGCTTAAACTTAACTCTGGTGAAGAGTTAGTTCACTTGACTTAAAGTCTTCATGAATTTTCCTAACTAAGATTTAGTTCGGGTGATGAACAATGTTCACCCAAACTAAATGTTTATTACAAAACACTTGATGAAGAGTCTTTGGAAGCTTCAGCCATCACTCCTTTTATGCTCAAACAATCTCCCCCTTGGATGATGCTTCCAAAATCTTCATCTTGCTAGGATCAGCTCCATTCCCATCTTCATACACTGACATCGACAGCTATCTTCCTGCTCTTGCTCCTCTTTTGATTTTATCAACTTCCCATGCTACAACCTCCAGTGCCATTCTTCTTTCATTGTCATCAGGTTACAGATTCTCAAGAGGTAAATGAAAAATAGTTAAAATATCTCTAAGATCTGTATTTTCATAAAGTCTCTCATTTTCTCTATCTGCTATGTTCGGTACAATCTCATCATTCTTATAATCAATCCACCATCTGAGAATTTTTGGTTTTTGTTGCACAACTTTGACTCTCTTCATAAGGGTTGTGTACATTGTCATTCTTTTTCTTTTAGCCTTGAATTTCTTTCCAAAGTTGGCAAAATCTGTTTTGGCACATTCATGAATGAACTTTTCATAATCATATCCATGTGAATATGAACCATGATTCACCATCTTTAGTTGACATAACCTTCTGACATCTTCCACAGATATTTGCATAAGCTTTTTTGTTGTGTCAAAGGATTGTGTCATTGTTCCAGTTATGCTTTTTCTTTAAATCACTATAGCTCCAGTATAGTGATCAAACCTCCAACCCACAATTGGTGGAAGAATACCTCTTTTCATTCTGAAAAGCTCTTCTATTTCTTCTCTTAGCTCTTCTTGAGTCACCTTTTTTATTCTAGATCCAGTTGCACTTTCACTTCCTTAGATTGTTGTATCTGTAGTGTCAATTGGAAATCTATACTGATCAAGATCACCACCATCTGAAGCAGTATCATCTATCCATTTAGATAATTCTTCAATCATAGCAGTAACAACTGGATCATCATTGTAATAATCATCGGGAAGTGTTGATGTTGGTTGACCATGTGATTGATCTTCTTGTTGAGCCTTTGTAAACCATTGCTCATTCTCCATATACTCAGAAAATGGATCATCTTCCTGCTTCACCTTTGTCTTCAAATGGACTTCTTGACTCTGTTTTTCAACCAAAGACTTCAAAGTCACAGTTTGATTTGGATCAGCAAATTGTGCAGAAGACCCCTCAACATTCTGCACAGGAGTTACCATTGGAGTTTCTCTTGTTTGACTCTCCAAGTTGACATCAATATTAGTTGGAGAAGATCCACCAATATCTTTTAATACTCTTTCCTTTTGTCTCTTATTCATCTCCTCCTCCGGCTTTCTTTCTCTCTTTGTCTTCAATTCATTGACCATTGCCTTGTTTTGTATATCCAACCAGTTTCTCTCCAATTTTTTCTATCTTCATTTGCCCAACTGATCTTGCAGACATACCACCAACTGCTATCAAGTAGTTCTTCAAGTGTAGCTTGTAATTTGTCTCTGAAAACTTGTTTTTGTACCCAAGCATTTTCTTTTTCAAATCAATAACTCTTTAAGGTACTAAGCTTAAAGTTTTTACGGCTCTGCATTTCATTCTTCCTCCTGTTCCCAGTTTCACACTACTTCCTACATCAGTTGTCTCCTTATTCTTCTCACCTTCTTCTTCCTTCACCATAGTTTCAACATTATCACCTTCATCATTATCACTGTCAGTATCAATAACAATCTTTTCTCCTCCCAACTCTTCATTCCATTTATTACTCTCATCAAAAGCATGCACTGACACTGGATTTCTTTCCTTTATATACACAGTGAAGGTTTCAATTGAATTTTTATCAAAAATCCCTTCATACAGTCCATCAAAGTGCTTCTCAAATGTCCCCTTATCAATTATTTATCCAAATTGATCTACCGCTATGAATTTCCTTATATTCTCTCCAGTCATTATGCTTTCACAATCTTCCTCCTCACCGGAGTTATATAACTCATCACCCGAGTTAAGCTTTTCATCACCCGATTTAAATAACTCATCACCATATTTAAATATGTCTTCACCCGACTTAAATTTCACACTACCCGATTTAAACACATCAAAGTCAGAGGTAAATTCAACCATTTTTTCTTTACCTTTTGAGCTCCAAACTTTCTCCATATCCTTTACAATCCTACCAACAATGGATAAATCAATCCATGTCTCTTCATTGATGGATTCACTGCTAACATTCTCTCCTTCCTCATCATTTCTGCCTTCAAACGCTCCCATCTGCACTGTTAGCTCCATATCAACATCCTCAAGCAAAACAAATGTATTCGCATAAAACACCACAGTCTCTACATTTTCTTCAACAATCTTCTCAGCTTGAACTTCAGTCTGATTAGTTTTATCTCCCCCTATTTTGGATGAATCATCCATAGGGAGTGATTTCAACATAATTGTAAACCTCAGTTCATCTCTAATGATTGCATTACAATCATTCCTCCATCTGAGTTGATTGATCATAGATTTCTGCTTCTTAACCAATTGTTCCAAAAACTCATTCATAGGGAGTGATTTCAACATAATTGTAAACCTCAGTTCATCTCTAATGATTGCATTACAATCATTCCTCCATCTGAGTTGATTGATCATAGATTTTTGCTTCTTAACCAATTGTTCCAAAAACTCATCCATAGGGAGTGATTTCAACATAATTGTAAACCTCAGTTCATCTCTAATGATTGCATTACAATCATTCCTCCATCTGAGTTGATTGATCATAGATTTCTGCTTCTTAACCAAATGTTCCAAAAACTCATCCATATGAAGTGATTTTAACATAATTGTAAACCTCAGTTCATCTCTAATGATTGCATTACAATCATTCCTCCATCTGAGTTGATTGATCATAGATTTCTGCTTCTTAACCAATTGTTCCAAAAACTCATCCATAGGGAGTGATTTCAACATAATTATTGTAAACCTCAGTTCATCTCTAATGATTGCATTACAATCATTCCTCCATCAGAGTTGATTGATCATAGATTTCCGCTTCTTAACTAATTGTTCCAAAAACTCATTCTTCTGCTCAAGATCTAGCAAAGTCAATACACCAATTCCAGCTCCCCTTTTCTTCTTGGAAGTATATACTTGAAGAGGACTACTTGTTGAAACAACCTCCTTCTGAATTTGCACAACAGGGGTAGAAAGAGTAGGAACAACTACAGTAAGAATGTGAGTTGTTGCAAGATTAGGCAGAGCTTGGATTTCTTCTATGGTATAAAACCAAGTGCTATCATCACTGCTTTGGGCCTGGTTAATGATAGGTGTTTGAGGTGGTGGGGATGGAATGTCAATGATAGGTGACAATGGTTGATCAGCTTCAACTTGTTGTTCAGGTTGTTGTTGTTGTTGTTGTTGTTCTCGATGTTGAATATTGTCTCCCCATTGTTGTTGCAACTCTTCAAAAATCTAAATAGCTACTCTTGCTTGATCTATCATGGGGGTAAGAATGGTGTAAAATTCCCAGAGAAAAAGACTCTAGCCTTGACAAAAGACTTTTTCATGTTTTTCATGAATTTCTTAGGTCATGTTCTTCTCTTTTAATGTAGGCCCTTCAAGTATCAAACCTTGTACCTCAGATTGTAAGATGATCTATAGAAACCTTGGGACAAGAACTTTTGAGAACTTCCCTCTGTCATCCTTTG
Organism: Senecio squalidus; assembly: GCA_910822075.1. NCBI lineage: Eukaryota > Viridiplantae > Streptophyta > Magnoliopsida > Asterales > Asteraceae > Senecio > Senecio squalidus. Next base: position 61,888,533 of record CAJVGC010000590.1, on the reverse strand, counting down.
TATGCAATCCATTATAAATCCATAGAAATTGAAACGTATTTGTGTGATCATGCACAAAAATGCAGTAGCCAATAGTTGATTCATCTCATCAAAACCCCATGATCTCACAGATATGCAGCAAACCAGTACATGTATCAAGTATCTCAAGTTGTAAGAAAATCTTCTCTTCTTTACCATACTTTATGGGAAATCACCTTCATATCTAGCTCTTCTGCATTCATTCTTTATCTTATCTAATTCCAGTCTTTCCACTCCACCAGCATTATCAAACTGTAAGACCCGTCTAATCACCTCTTCAGTCACAATTACATTCTCCATTTGAACACTAGAAGTAATTGTTCTCACACCATCAACAATATTCAACCTTGCATTCTGCCAAAACTCCACTAGCATATCTATCTATAATACAGGACTCTCAGAAATGGCAAATCTCAAGTTGGAATTTATCAAGAATCCAAGAATGATCCTCCATTCATCATCAACTTCTGAGTAACCCATATCAAGAACAACAACGACATTATGCTTTGGTTTAAAAGAGAAAGCCATCTGAAAACAGTCAAAGCTTATTAGTACACAATCAAAGCAATATATTCAATATGAATGCAGTAAATTAAAGTAACAATGAGAACACAACTTATTGGATAAGAAAAGCAATTTGCATGAATTAAAAATGATTATTTAAATTTAAAACAATTAAATAAAAATCAGGATTAAAATACATTAAAATGTTTTCCCACCAAAATGAAATAAAACCGACCTAAAAAAGTGACCCCGAGTTAAAATAGAAACAAAATATAACCCGAACATAAAAAAATAAAAAATAATCCGACTTAAATTCATGGTCAACACAGTCAACTCAAATACCAAACATAAATTAAACCAACACCTGACCTAAATTTATTGCACCCGAATTAAATTAAATATTTCAAAGTCAATCCATTCAAACCTTTATAGGTAAAATTCTTAACCCTAGAGTTATAACAATCCAATGCATCAATTAACTTTGAAATTGTTTAAAAGGAAAATTTCAATTTTAGAAATTAAAAACTTATATTCCAAAATTTCATAAATTAGTTCATATGAGCAAATTTTCTAATGAAATGAAATGTTCTGTAAAATGCAAAAACTTGTATTTTTATTAGAATTTAACGTGTGTCAAAAATTCATACATTGCAATTTTTTAATAATTTAAAAAAGACATGACATAAAGTCAAAATTATTCAATTCTTGTCAAGTAAATATAAATAAAAAATTTTTTTTACTTAATTATGACATGTATACCTTATTGTCATGAAAACTCAGTAGTTTGGTGTCATAATTTAACAAAAGAATTTATATTAACACATGAACAATCTTCAATCTTTATTGAGAGTCCCCGAAATATGATTATGCAACCTTATAAACTGCTTCTTCTCTCAAGATATTTTAGATTGTATGCATGTGTTTATGTTCAAAAGTTGATTTAGTACTTTTGTTAAACTCATTCCCCTGTCTCTGCCGTTTATCAACTAAGCATCAAGGATGTAGGAGGACAACAGACTAGTTTTTTCAAGGAATTTGGGCTTATTCACCTGTCTTTGTCGTTTATCAAGTTTGCATCAAGGATCTCAAAGTCAATAAATTATAAAGAACACTTTAAAACTTTAATAGTTTTTATGATAAATAGATTTAAATGTCATAATTTACTGAAAATATATCTTTTCTGTGCTTTTCTACTTGACAAAAATGATCTTCCATTTGACAATTATCTATTTTAATGACTTGAAGCAATTTATAAACCACATATTGCTAGAGGTTTCAAAAATCAAGAATATATACATTTATGAAAACATTTGGTTTCATGAAATTCTATAAATACTGAACTATGTTGAATTATGCAGGAATTTATGTTAATGAATCATTTCTTAGAAATTTTATTTTTGTGAAACATTTTCAACTTTTATACTGTTTATGATTAGTTTTTCAAATTTTATATTTGTTTTCTGAAAATATGTCAATATGAAACAAATAACAGACTCAAAAACTTAAAAATAGAACAGAAAGAAAACATTTTGAGTTTTATCTATACATACATAAAATCACATATTTTTGAATTTTATGTGTACAAAAACTTAATGCCCGACTTAAAAATTCATTAATCTGACTTAAAACAAAAAAAAACATCAAAAAGATATTTACCGGACTTAAAAGAAAACGAACACCAAACTTAAAATATTTTTAATTTTTCCCATTTTTCTCCCCCTCTCTTTGTATTTTGAAATAAAAAGAAAACAAAATACAAAAAGATATGTACAAAAATATTTTTGAAGAAACACTCAATCAAGATTCTTAGGTCTGATCAGTCTAGAGAGAGAACTTAATCTAGAGAGAGAAAGTAGATTTTGCATTAAGTATCATTAGTTACATTAATCACACCACACACTCCTATTTATAGGAGCGTGGGGACTTTACAAAGACTTCCTAAATATTACAATTATGCCACTAACAACAAATACAAATACAATGTTAAGAATATTATATTCCTAACAAAGATTCATAACACCAATGGCTTAAACAAGGTAATTGAATCTTGTAACATCAAAGGCCTTTGTGAAAAGGTTAGCCAATTGTAGATCAGTGTGAACCTTAACTAAGTGAATCAAATGTTCTTCAAAAGAGTCTCTTATGAAATGATGTCTAATCTTAATATATTTTGTCTTAGAATGGTGCAGTGGGTTCTTAGTTATAAACATTGCAGCAATGTTGTCTATGTGTATGAGAGTGTTCATGAAGTTAAAGTCATAGTCTAACATCTGATTCTGAATCCATAAAACCATGGAAGTACAAGAACCAGCAGTAATGTATTCTGCTTCAGTAGAGGATTGTCAAACAGAGGTCTGTTTCTTGCACTGCCAAGAGACTATCCTATTTTTTAAGAATTGACATCCTTCTGTGGTAGATTTCCTATTAAGATTGTAATTTCCATAATCAATGTCAGTGGAAGCATAAAAGTCAAAGTTAGAATTCTTAGGATACCAAATCCCTAAAGAAGGTTGTCCCTTAAGGTATCTAAAGATTCTCTTAACCACAATAAGATGAGAAACCTTATGATTTGCTTGAAACCTAGCACATGTATGATCAATCTTCAAAGCAACAATCATATGTTTAAAATCACTAACTGGTGGCGGAAGCAGGAGTTAATGAATTGAGTTAACAAACTAGGAACTATGAATCAAACTGAACATCCTTCTATGGTAGATTTTATTAGTAAAAGAACTTTCATTCATAAGCCATAAATGGCGGGAAAAGTAGTTACAAATGGTACTCTCACTCACAAATAAGCTCTTACCAAATGAGTCACTCTCTCTACTATTTATAGGCTACATACACTATCTATTACATTACATCAACCCTTATGTTTATTTAAAAACACTTCGGGTGAACAAATAAACAAAAACTTTATTTAACATTTAGCTCGGGTGAACTTAAACTTAACTCTGGTGAAGAATTAGTTCACCAGACTTACAGTCTTCACGAATTGTCCTAACTAAGACTTAGTTCGAATGATGAATAATGTTTATCCAAACTAAATATTTATTATAAAATTTTTAATAAAGAGTCTTTGAAAACTTTAGCCTCGCTATTTTTATGCTCCTACAATTTATTGTGACACTAAAAAATAGAAATTCAATATGTTCAAGTAAAAAACATTTTACATATGGCATGTCACTATATTCTTTTGAATTATTTAGAATTTTTTTTCTATCATTCTTTATCTCTAGCCGTTTCAAAATAATAAAGGAAAAACATCAAAATTTTAAACTAATCTCAATTCGTGTCTGTGACCACGTGGGATGACAGAGTAAACAAAAATAACTAAATAAGTACGGTTTTTGCGAATTTAACGATAATTTTTAACCTTACTGGTTCCGAACTTATTGCAGATAAATATTACCTATGTCTGACACGTGTCATGTAGAAAAAGATAATACATAAAAATTTTGTTTAAAAAATAAAAATGTCGGTTACACATGAGGTTAGTTTGATGTTTTCAATAACTTTGGATAATTTTTTTATAATATTTAAATAATTATATTAATTAAATTCTTTTTTTTTGTTCGATTGAAGTAAAACCAATAACCAACTAGATCACGGAGTGATGATGCAAACTTTTAGACACCAACTTCCAAGATTCAATTTGGTAACTTTTACTATATATTAGAATAAACTATTTCCGAACTTTAGTAGCTAAAGTGGAAGGGAGTCGGTAGCAGCGAAAGGTAGCTAGAGTAGTATGTCGGAAATCTTTTTCTTAAAATGAGGAGCAAAATGTCGGACGAGATGTAGCAATTTGTTTATAATTTGTGTCTGTAACATATGTATGGATGATTATAATATTTTTTGGCTTGATCCATCGTATTAGAAAGAATTGCATAAAAAATAGTTTCTAGTTCAGTTATTCGGACAATGACTTCAACAAACATTTTAATATGATTGTATTTTTTTCATGATAATAACTTTAACATGTAAGATATATATCGTATATGGTTTCTATTGGGATTAGAACTTAGTTAAAATAGTTTAAGTTTCATTAATATTGTTCCTACTACTGTTGTGAAGGTACTGCTCAATTACTACTGACCAAAGCAGTTACTACCGAAGGAAGACAAGTTGCTACTGCAGTTGTAGTTAATACGGAAGACATTATTACTACTACTTTACATTACTACTGCTGTTCAACACCATTACTACTGAAGTCCGTTTCTACTGCAACATACATGCCATGCAACTTTAGAATAAGAATTACAATTGTAGATAAATTGTATTTCCTTATTAATAGATGTTTCCTAGTTTAGCTAGGTTAGCCTCAAGGTCTATATATAGATCCTTGTAGATTGATAGAAAAACACGTTGTAATTGATACATTATTCAATTTCAATTGAGGCTTTTAATTCGGCAAACTTATTGTTCATCAGTGTTTTACTTTACAATATTGTTTGATTTGAATAACTTGTTAATATCAAAGTGTTCAATCCGGTGCTGAACTTCTTTGATATATCAAGATCTTACGAAGACAAGGTTTAGGTTTATACAAACTTAATTGATCCTGACAAGTGGTATCAGAGCACAGGAAGTGCTTAAGATCCATTGATCAACAAGTTCGAAGAAGTCTCATACAGAAGAATTCAATTTACAACATGACTGACGTTCTAGTCAATAAGGTTCCAGTTCTCAACAGTAATGATTTCGATTTATGGAAGCTACGCATCAAGCAGCATATTCTGCTATCTGACTATACCGTTTGGGATGTGATCATCAATGGCAACAAAGAAGTTCAAAACCTTGCAGCTGATGGTCGACCTGGTTAAGTTATTTGTCCTATAACTGATAATGAAAGAAGAGAAAAGCAAACCGAGATCAAAGCTTTAAGTATTCTTCTTATTGCAATTTCAAACGAGTACCAAGAAGAACAAGAAAGCTCTACTCAAGCAAGAGTATGAGAAATTTAAAGCCTTGAAGGAAGAACGAATGACATAGACATTCGAAATATACAAGAAGCTAACAGGAGAACTTGGAAGCGTTGGGGTAAGGATTGATAAGGATGATATCAATCGTAAATTCATCAGATCTCTTGGTGAAGAATGGGTTATCTACACAGTCTCCTACATACAAGGAGATGTATTGGAGGAGATGGAGCTGGATGATATTTACAACGATCTTAGAGTGTTTGAAGTTAGAGGTGGAAGCAGAGAAGCCTAGCAGCAACATCAGCAGTACTAACAACTTTAATACTGCCTTGATGACTTCATCTGCTAGAACAACTCCACCAAGATGATGGAGAAAAATTGTCCTTCGAAGCATTCATCTCACAAAGCTCATGTCTAACCAATGAAGACTTGAAGCAGATCCACCAAGATGATTGGGATGAGAAAGATCTAAAGTGGTAGATGGCCATGCTATCAGTAAGAGCAATGAGATTTGTTCAACGCACTGGGAGAAGATTCAATCCCAGAACCAATGATCGTGTTACCTTTGATAAGAGTAAGGTAAAGTGTTATGACTGCGGAGAGCCAGGACACTTTGCCAGGGAGTGCAAGAAAAAATCAAAGGGTAACAATTCTAGGAACACTCAAGACACTACATCCACAACATTAATTACACAGGATGTATTCGGGTATGATTGGTGATATCGCTCGATTATACGCATATTATTTCGCGATATTCGTTATGTTTTTGTGTCAAAACGTAATGGATAGACCCATATTACTTATTTTTGTATAAATTTTATGTTTTAGGTGTTTTAATATGTTTGGAGTGAAAAAGGATCAATTCGGGACCAAAAGAAGCAAAGAAAAACAAGTTCGGAAGCCATAGGACACGAATGCTTCACACCAAGTCCTTAATGCCTCGCATCTAGCAGCAACAACAAATCTAGGACCCACTGACCCCTAAATGCGCCGCATACAGGGGGTAATGCGCCGCATTCAGCTCCTTCAGCAGTTATATTCTCGTTTTGATTGCTAATTAAGGGTGGCAGTGAAAGGTCTTTTGCTAGAGCTTAAAGGGGACGATTTTGGGACATCTTAGGGTATCTTTTACACCATATTTGGAGGCTATTACACCAGCCATTACATCAATCTTTCATCAATTTAGAATAATCAATCATTAGGAAAAAGGATAATCGTTGTAATTTTCGGTTTACTTTGAAGAATCATCGATCGAATTTCATTTCTTTTGCATCGTTTTGTTACTTTGGAAGCAATTTGCTAGCACTCTTTCACTTTGGGATTAAAATTTTACTCTTTTATTTTCAATATAATCATGTCTTATTATTATTATCCGTGTTTGATAAACATTATGCGTAGCTAATTTCGTTATACGTTTGCTTGGATATGTGATCGTTTGTATGATTAATCTTGAGTATGAAATTGTATGATTATGATGTGTAGAGGTTAATTGGGGATCCGTTTGGGTTAAAACTTTATTTATCTTGTCAGAATTGTTTATACTTTTGTTTGGTAATCTAAAAACGGGTATTCGAAAGAAATCCGTAATTTTTACTAAAATAGAAACGAAATAGTCAACCGGTCTATAGTTGATTAAAAGTTGCGGTATCCGTAATTTTAGGTGTTAGCTATATTCGAAAGGAATAGTTACATGGATAAATAATCGGAGAAATGTGGTATTCGAAAGGAACTTAGGATTTTATATTAGAAGTTTATCATCAATTCATACTTAGGAAAGATTACACATTCGTGAACGGTCCAAGCAAGCGTACCTTATCATTATCTGAATTACAAATCACTTTTAGTCGTTTTTACACTAAAGTCTTCCTAAGACTAAAACCCCAATTTGGTACGTGTTCTTTGTTACTTTAATACTATTATCTCAATTATAAATAGTCCCCGTGATCGAACCCGAAATTTTCCCATACTTTACTACGATCGACAAGTGCCCGGTGTCGTATTCTAGTTAAAAGCTTATTTTCGGAAAACTAGATTTCGCACATCAATTGGTCTGATCTAGCAGAAGAAACCAGTCAAAACAGGGCTTTAATGGCGGTGATTATTGAAGATACATCTGTTTCTACTGTGACGGTTTCTACTGTTGCCCATGCATGCATTACTATTGACGATGGTGTTTCTACTGATCAAGTTTCTACTGTTGCTGATGAAGTTGTGTTTGGATACGATTGGGATGAAGACACTCCAACAAAAACTGAAGAACCACATCTCATCCGATCTTTGATGGCCATCGATTCCTTCTCTAAGGAAGCAGCTGAGGTAAATGCTAAACTTTGTTCTAATGAGTGTAAAGAAGTTGTGTTTAAATATAGAAGTCATAACCAATTGCTTTGTGACTCCATTAAGACCTTAGAAGAACAAAAGAGGTCATCTTCTAGGGGGATAGAAAACCTAGAAAACCAAATTAAATCTTATAAAACTAATGAGTCAAGTTATGATGAAAAGATTAAATTGGTAGAATGGAAAAGAGATGACCTACTAGTTAAACTTCAGAATGCTAGGGAAGAGATTAAACGCTTAGTGGAGGAAAAACATAAGGTTGAATTAAATGTAGGAAAATTAGAACATGCTTCAAAATCTGTTAATAACCTAATTCAACAACAAATCCATGGAAAAATCAAATCAGGATTAGGATATAAAGAAGTAGCCCCACCATTTAATCATAACTATATCCCTCCAACTCTAGATGCTCCTAGAATTCCAATCACCCAGACACCTACAAAAGAATCATTCAAAGTTGATCCAATGAACTATGATAAACTTCTAATAGAGGATGTTGATGAAGAAAGTGACCAAGAGATAAAAGAACACTTGACCAAAACAGAAGAAGTTAAACAACCAAATTCACAAAGTCAAGTGTCAAAAGAACCCATTAAAAAGAAGGATTGTGAATGCAATTGTTATAAATACAATGATAGTCAAAGAGAAAAGATTAAAACTTGGGTTCACATATGAACAAGAGGAAATCAACGAAACAAAAATTAGTTGAAAACTCAAAAGAGTCAAATTCCTAAGAAACAAGTTAAATCATGTTTTATATGTGGCAAATCATTACTTGTAAGAAAACCTTCTTTGAACAATAGTAATGGAGTTACTACTGCAAAGAAGAACTTTGTTAATACTGTATCAAGCAGCAGCAGTATTAACAAAAAGAACTTCAACAATAGTAGAAACAAGATTAATACTGCTAAACAAACTTTTGTTAATTCTGCACGTATTAATACTGTCAAGAATAATGGTGTTAATACTGCCCGTATTAATACTGCTAAACGAAATGGTATAAACACTGCACGTGTTAATACTGCAAAAAGTAACTCTGTGACTGTTGCAAGTGTTAATACTACACAACAAAAGATTGTTAAAACAGTACATGTTCCTACTGTTAAAACAAAACCTGTTAATATTGCTAAAATTCAAAAAGCTAAAATCTTTAAACAAGTATGGCAACCGAAAGTCAAAGTAAATCAACCACCTACTCCACCTGATTTCACAAACCTAGTTCAGAGGAAGGTGAGTTATTTTGATGAGATGGGCAAACCCAAGTCAACTTTGGCTTGGGTCCCCACCAGAAACTTACTTTCTTGTTTATGTGCAGGTTCAGCCAACAAAAGATACTGAGAACAGTTGGCATGTAGATAGTGGCTGTTCCAGGCACATGACAGGCAACATTGCTTGCCTTCAAAACTTTGAAAAGTTCAATGGAGGTTATGTTGCCTTTGGAGGAAATCCAAAAGGAGGAAATATTACTGGAAAATGGACTGTAAGCAATGGAAGAATCAGCTTCAAGGATGTCTTCTATGTGAAAAAACTACAGTATAACTTGCTAAGTGTCTCTCAAGTCTGTGATGAGAAGAACACTACAATATTCACTACATATGAATGCATAATTATGAAGTCTGGATATGTTATTGATGAGAGCATGATCCTACTAAGGACACCAAGAAAAGACAATGTCTATTGCTTTGACATGTCCAAGGTACAACCAACTGCAGCTAAAGCATGCTTTGTCTCAAAAGCGACCCTAGATGAATCCACTCTATGGCACATACGAATGTGTCATATGAACCTCAAGAACATCAATGAGTTGGTGAAATGTAATCTAGTAAGAGGACTGACCAACAAGCAAATCTCTTTGGATGAAAACTGTGTAGCTTGTTTGAAGGGAAAACAACACAAGACTTCTCACAAGTCCAAGGAAATCAACACCAATGATACTCCTCTGCATTTGCTCCATATGGACTTATTTACACCTACCAATGTGAAGAGTATTGCTAAGAAGTCATACTGCTTGGTGATTACTGATGATTACACAAGGTACACTTGGGTGTATTTCCTGGCAATTAAAGATGAGACCAGTCAACTTCTCATCTCATTCATCACAAGAGTGGAACACCAAATTAATCTGAAAGTGAAGAAGATTAGGTGTGACAATGGAACATAATTCAAAAACCAAGTGATGAATGAATTATGTGAGAAGAAGGGAATAGAGAGACAGTCCAGTGTTGCTAGAAATCCACAACAGAATGGGGTAGCTGAAAGACGAAATAAACTCGAATTGAAGCTTCTAGAAGTATGTTGGCTGACTCCAACTTACATGTGTTCTTCTTGCAGAAGCAGTTAATATTGCCTGCTATGTGCAAAATAGAGTTCTCCTAGTCAAGTCTCAAAACAAGACTCCATATGAGCTCTTACACAAGAAACAACCTTTGATTAGCTTCTTAAGAGCATTTGGATATCCTTGTACTATTCTCAACTCAAAGGAATATATTGGCAAGTTTGAGAGCAAAGCGGATGTAGGATACTTTGTAGGATATCGTTCACAAAGCAAAGCATATCGGGTCTACAATCAAAAGTCAAGCATTATTGAAGAAAGCTCCAATGTTACATTCAATGAAAACACCCCCAACACAAAGGGTCAAGGGCCAAATTGGCTGTTTGACTTGGATGCATTAACTAAATCCTCCAACTTTGACTTTCAATCATCTGCATCAGTTCCTACTGCTCAAGTTCCTACTGCTTCAGCAAATCCTGTTAATACAGACTCAGTTAATACTGAATCAGTTTCTACAGCTATCCCTCCAGTCATTGGTACTGACAGATTAGATGTCATGGAGTACATCTATCTTCCAATTTCAACTGATGACCCTCTCGATCTGTATGACACAATTGACAAAGTAGTAGAAGAGGAGGCACAACAACATGAAACTCCTGAAGAACAACCTCTACAAGATGAAGAAGTTCCAGCTACAACAACTGACAAAGAAAAGGAACAAAGCCTTAATGAAATTCCACCATTGGTAGAGGAGAATGAAGATGGAGTTGAAGTACCAGCTGTTGAAGAAGTTGAAGATAGTGATACAGAAATGACTTCTCCAAAGAACACTACTTCAAGCTCTGGACCTTTCCATGGCTATGCAATGCCTGATATCAATGATACCAATTTGGGTGTAGATTTAAGAATTGATAAGATTCCTTCTTCCCGTATTTCAAAGAACCACCCTCCCTCACTAATAATTGGTAACTTTGACATTTCCATGGAGACAAGGAGCCACACCAAGCCTCCAAAGGATCTACTGACGGACATAAACACTTGTTTATATGCCTGCTTCCTTTCACAAATGGAACCCAAGAAGATTCAAGAAGCTCTTCTTGACCCACACTGGATAGAAGTCTGTCAAGCAGAATTACTTCCATTTAAAATTCAAGGAGTATGGGATTTGGTTCCATTGCCAAGAGGGAAGAAAGTCATAGGCACAAGATGGATTTTCAGAAACAAGAAGGATGAAAGAGGGATAGTCATCAAAAACAAAGCTAGACTGGTAGCTCAAGGATATACTCAAGAAGAGGAGATAGATTATAAGAAGTCTTTGCACCAGTTGAAAGAATAGAAGCAATAAGACTCTTCCTTGCCTTTGCATCTTTCATGGGCTTCAAATTTTTTCAAATGGATGTGAAGAGTGCATTCCTATATGGAGTTATAGAGGAGGAAATCTATGTCAGACACCCACCAGGCTTTGAGGACCCTCAAAATCCTCACTTGGTATACAAATTAGACAAAGCTCTCTATGGGCTTCATCAAGCACCAAGAGCATGGTATGATACTCTGTCTGACTACCTACTCAAGAACAACTTTCAAAGAGGCACCATTGACAAGACTCTCTTCTTCAAAAAGACTCATTCAAATATCCTTCTTGTATAAATCTATGTGGATGACATCATCTTTGGCTCCACCAAAGATACTTTGTGCAAATAATTTGAACAACTGATGCATACAAAGTTTCAAATGAGTTCAATAGGAGAACTCACATTCTTTCTAGGCCTTCAAGTCAAGCAGAAGACTGATGGCCTGATGTGTAAAATCTAGTCTTAATTTAAACCTACTATTTCATGCAATTACACACTTCTAGGCAGTGGACCTATCCGTATATAATATAGTTTAAAGCAAGTAAAGGTTCGTTCGCAGGGACTAATTTGTTTTAAATTCCGAATTAATAATACTTGAGTATTTGTGGGGGTTTTTATCGTAACAAAAGTTTGCAAGTAATTAGTAAAAAGAATTGATTAATTAAAATCGAGCGAAAAGTAATTGATTTAATCAAATAATGAGAAAATATACTTGTTTGACACTTCACCTATTTTTCGTTTAAGTTTACGAAATCGATTGTTTTCAAAACTTCTAAGATATAATAAAAGTCCTCCCGAATCTTTCACTAACTTTAATTATCTTTAATTACCCCGTTCCTCCCGAATACAGTAATAACTATTAATAACCAAGCAATAAGCAACAAGTCTGTTTTTAGTGATTTAACCTTATAGAGTTTCCTCCCGAATAACTCCTCTAACTATCAAGTCCTTCTGAATCTTAATACTTAGACCTACTCACTTAAATTTAATTACCTAAGTTGTTATTACTAAGTCCTCCCGAATCTTAATAATTTCAAATCGATTATAGACCGACCGATTACTTCATACAACCTATCTAATCTATCTAGATTCCTCCCGAATACCTAGAATGTTGATTAAACAAATTATATATAAACAACTCTGATAATATACTAAAATTTAAGCAATTAAGGATCACCGGTTAAACACAAAAACATAAACAATCGAAAACGTTAATTAAACTTCAAATAGGATCCGTTGTTCAAACAAGCATAAAAGAGAATTAGCTACTCATGATCAAGTCTAAAACAGCAAATAAATTGTTAGAAAGCATTCTGGAAAAATAATTCAAACTAAAAACAAAACAAACGAAGAATTTCTGCAAAACGCGTCGTGACCGCCGTTAGCCGAAAAGATGATCTTCCTAGCTTTTAATCTTGCTTCTAAACGTAAATACCAGCTCCAGAGACTTAGAATAATAATTGATGATGATTTCTGGCCGATTTGGTCTTGTATTTATAAGCAAAAGCAAAGCGGAAAACGTATTCGACTCAAACTCAAATTCCTTGTAATTATCCATAGGTGCGCAGCACCCATACATCAGTGCGCAGCACCGCGTGATTTCCCAATCCTTGTCCAAGTCTAATTCAAATACCTCGGTGCGCATCACCCATATTACTGGTGCGCAACACTTCTTCACTTTTCATCTTCATTTCGTCATTTAAGCTCATTTCTTCACTCCTTTCCGCTTCCCGATCATGTAAACCTGTAAAATAGATAAAAACACTTTTCCACACGATTAAATGTAAAAACCTATCCTATCCATCATGTTTACTATGAAAACCGACCAAATATCGCATAGAAATATCTATATAAATATGCGATATCAAATCCCCCCAAACTTGCCTTTTGCTTGCCCTCAAGCAAAAACTGTTTTCAAATTCATTATCAAAGCCAACATTAAACATAACCAAACAACTCACGATTTTTATGGGAAGTAAAATCACACAAACTCTCAAACTAGTCTAAAAGGGTGTGTAAAATATATCTGTAGAATCGCTCAATTGCTCGGTCATGGTGAATATTCTATCATAGGCTTGATAATGTATCAAATCTCCACCACTAGAGTCTAGGTACAACTAAAAGGGGACTTTTATTCGGGTTATAATGTACATGTAAAGGCATGTGAAAATATATAATATGGAGTGTAAATGGGTTAAATAAAAATATACAAAAAGCTTAGATTAAATCCGAACTAAATATAATCTCTAACGTACTGGATTGCTCAGTTTTTCTTCAACTTATACTTTTTTCCTCCGAATATACAAATTTCGCATATAATACATGATTCATAATACACTATTTCTCTTAAAATCTACAACTAATTTTTTTTCGCTTTTCGGTTTTTCCGATTTTTTCATCATTTTTTTTTTCTTTAGCCTAGTACATGCCTTACAAAATAATTTTTTTCTCGTGGTAAGTACACATGCTCAAAAGGCTAATAATCAACTATTTCTCCAAATACAAAATAATACAAAGCAAGTGAGACACTTGACTACGTACAAGGCGATATCTTTCTTCATTCCCGGCCACCAATAATACTCCTTAAGATCTTTGTACAACTTGTCTGAACCGGGGTGGATGGAATAGCGGGAACGGTGGCCTTCATCCAGAATTAGCTTACGAAGATCCTCGGACTTCGGAATCCATGCTCGGCCCTTGAAGTAGTGAATCCCGTCGGATTTGAGTTCGAACTCCTGCTCATGATTGTGTAAGGTCCCTACCTTTAGGTTCTCAGGCTTCAACGCTTCTCGCTGAACCTCGGCGATTTGCGTTTGAAGGTTAGTCTGAATCTGGATACCTAATGCTCTAACTCGAGATGGTTTCACCCTTTCCTTCCGGCTAAGGGCGTATGCTACTATGTTCGCTTTACCCGGGTGGTATTTGATCTCGCAATCGTAGTCACTCAGCAGTTCTATCCATCTCCTTTGTCTCATGTTGAGCATCTTCTGGTCTAGGATGTGTTGAAGACTCTTGTGATCCGTGAAAACCGTGCACTTAGTCCCATACAAGTAATGCCTCCAGATCTTTAGTGCAAAGACGACTGCTCCCAGCTCTAAGTCGTGAGTGGTGTAGTTCTGCTCGTGAACCTTGAGTTTTCTTGAAGCGTAGGCGATGACTTTGTCCTTCTGCATAAGGACGCACCCAAGTCCTTAATGGGATGCATCGCAGAATACGACGAAGTTATCCGTACCCTCTGGTAAAGACAAAATCGGTGCGTGACAAATTTGGTGCTTGAGTTTCTGGAAGGATTCCTCTTGCTTTGTTCCCCAAACAAAATCCTTGTCCTTCTGTGTGAGCTCGGTGAGTGGCTTAGCGATCTTCGAGAAATTCTCGATGAACCTTCGATAGTAGCCGGCCAACCCTAGGAACTGACGAATTTCCGTAGGAGTCGTCGGGGCTTGCCATTTCTCGATCGTTTCTATCTTAGCCGGATCCACATGGATCCCATCTTGGTTAACCACATGACCAAGGAAATGTACTTCACGAAGCCAGAATTCGCACTTAGAGAATTTGGCGTACAGTTTCTGTTCTCGGAGGAGTTCTAGAATGAGTTTCAAGTGTTGCGCGTGATCCTCCTTGTTTCTCGAGTAGATAAGAATGTCATCAATGAACACGATCACGAATTTGTCCAGGTAAGGTCTACACACTCGGTTCATTAAGTCCATGAACACCGCTGGTGCGTTGGTTAGACCGAATGGCATGACGAGAAATTCGTAATGACCATAACGAGTACGAAAAGCGGTCTTTGGAATGTCGGTCTCGCTGACACGAACCTGATGGTAACCCGAACGGAGGTCGATTTTCGAGAAGTAAGTTGCACCCTGCAACTGGTCGAAAAGGTCATCGATCCTCGGGAGTGGGTATCGGTTCTTGATGGCCAGCTTGTTTAGTTCACGGTAGTCGATGCACATACGAAAGGATCCGTCTTTCTTTTTAACGAAGAGTATAGGGGCTCCCCAGGGTGACGAGCTAGGACGAATAAGACCATGATCTAAGAGTTCCTGAAGCTGTTTAGACAGCTCTTGCATCTCGGGTGGGGCTAGACGGTACGGTGTCCTAGCGACCGGTGCTGCACCAGGAATAAGGTCTATCCGGAATTCCACTTGTCGATGCGGAGGTAACCCAGGCAAATCTTCAGGAAAGACTTCAGGGTGATCCTTGACTACGGGGATATCTCGAATACGGATCTCCTTGGGTTTACGTTCCACAACGTGAGCAAGAAATGCGTCACAGTCCTTCTCGAGGTACTTACGCATTTGGATGGACGACACGAGACGGAGTGAACGTCCGGGTTTGTCTCCTTGAACGATTAAAGTTTCAGATTCGGAAAGAGGGATGCGAATGAGTTTGTCAAAACAGACGATCTCGGCTCGGAAACGAGAGAGCCAGTCCATTCCGACGATGACATCAAAGCTTTTCAGCTCGATAGGGATTAAATCTATAGGGAAAGTTTTATCGGACAGGCATATGGAACATCCTATGATTATATCCTTAGCCTCGAACTCCTGACCGTTAGCATACTCTATGGTGAAGCTATCCTTAAGAACCTTAGATCCTAGGTTAATGAGGGGTCTAAATTCTAAGGACACAAAGCTCCTTTCGGCACCAGAATCAAAAAGAACGGATGCATAATGATTGTTAACAGGAAACGTACCGTTCACCGCGTTCGGGTCCTGCCGTGCCTCTTCAGCCGTGAGTGCGAATGCACGTCCTCGGCCTTGCCCACCTCGGTTAGGTTGGGCGTTGCGGAGCCTGGGGCAAGCATTCCGGAGGTGCTGGTCACTTCCGCACTCGTAACATGCCGGCTTTGGACCTTGAGCTGCCAGCTTTTCCGTGCAGTACTTGGCAAAGTGTAGGGGTGAGCAGAAACCGAACCAGAAACCGAATAACCCGAAAAACCGAAATAAACCGAGCCGAAAAACCGAACCAATACTAAAACCCGACGGTTTGGGTTTAGATTTTTGAAAAACCGAATGTTTCGGTTCGGTTCGGGTCTTAACTAGGAACCGGACCGTTTGAAACCGACCCGGTCCGTTTATCTTATTAAACAAAAAAATAAATTTATATTTTACAAATATATTTAAAATTTACTTCCCCTGGCCCGCCCATTATGAAATTAATAGGCAACGAAGAGTCTTTTTATCTAGATAATTGCATTGAGAAGAGTAAAAACCCTAAATTAACCGTCTCTTTAACTCTTCTCTGCGACTGTATGTATTCATTCGACTAATTGCATTGATTGAAGGCAGACATCAACAATCAGCAATCAAGTAAATCGTTTATGTATGTATACTTTTATATTGTCATTTCTTTTTTTCTACTTTACTGATCTTCTACGGTTACATTTAATGATTTAAATATGCAATACTAACTTAATAGATTATTGTTCTAGTCAAACTAATCCTAATAATCTATTAAATTAATTTAATCATGCTAAGTTGCATGCTCGCCGAAACTCCTCCTAATGAAACCAAATTGAACATTATTGATGTTATATTGCCAAATGATTTTGTTGTTGACAGTTGGCATTGGGCAATGTTAGAAAGGTATGTCTTTCTTAGAGTTCATGGTTGTAAGAAATCTGTAAAGGCACTTGCTAGCTTGTTTTTTTTTATTATGTTAGTTCATGGCAGCAACAAGTTAATATTTTATCATGCTAACCGAATTCGTGTTTTAGTCGGCTAAACACTCATATTTTATGTAGATGGCAGGAACAAGTGAAAATATACCGGTAGTTGATGTTGATAATGATAGAGATAGCGTACACGAACCGGTGATTGATGTTGACGAGGAAAATGTTGAAGACGAAAACAATGATGGAAATAGGAGATCATTTGTTTGGAAACATTTTTCGTACAAAAAGGGTGCTCTAAAGGTAAAATGTCCTTATTGTTCGAAGGTTTTGTCTGCTGATACAAACAATGGTACGACATCATTGGGAAAACATTTGAAGCTTAGATGCAAAAACTCACCTCTTTACAAAAAAACTAATATGAAGAATCAGTCTACATTGAACTTTAAGCCTAAATCATTGGATGAATCGAGGGCTAATACGGTTTCTCGTGGTTTTAGCCAAGAAAGTGGTAGGAAGGTCGTTGCTGAAATGTGCATCATAGACAATAGGCCCTTTTGTATTGTTGAAAATCAAGGATTTAGGAAAGTATTATTAGAGTTTAGTAATAATATGTTCAAAATTCCGTCTAGGTGGACAGTTGCTAGAGATTGTATGTCTATCTATGAAGAAGAGACAAAGAAGCTTAAAGTTCTTTTGAAAAATCAAATAGTTTCTCTTACGACCGATACTTGGACATCCGTGCAAAACTTTAATTATATGTGTCTTACGGCACATTGGATTGATGATAATTGGACCTTAAACAAGAAAATCTTGAATTTTTGCCAAATATCGGATCATAAGGGTGTGACAATTGGTAAGATGGTTTATAAATGCTTAAATTATTGGGGCATTGATCGGGTTTTTACGGTTACGGTTGATAATGCCGCTTCTAATGATGGTGCCATTAGATATCTAAAGTCTATGCTTAAGGGACCTAATTCTATCTTAGATTGTAAGTATATGCATTTGAGGTGTTGTGCTCATATCATCAATTTGGTTGTGAGAGATGGTTTAGAAGAACAAATCGCATCAATTAGCAAGATTCGAAATGCGGTGAAGTTTTTGAGATCATCTCCTTCTAGATACATGAGCTTCTTAGATTGTGTTGGAAAAACAAATATTTCGTGTAAACACAAACCATGCCTAGATGTGGAAACCCGGTGGAATTCAACATTTTTGATGTTGCAAACAGCGGAGAAGTATAAGGCGGCGTTTGATAGGTATTCTATTTATGTTCATTAAATATTATTTACCGTTATATATGTTAATATAAGTTGTAATTTATTTGTGTAGGCTTCAAGAGGTGGATATAAACTACCGTACTTACTTTCAAGCTCATGTGGATGAGGAAGAAAATACTAGAAAGAGAAAAAGTAACGATAGAGTTTTAGGGGCTCCGGAAGATGAGGATTGGGAAAATGCAAGGTATATACTACCGTACTTACTTTGAAGCTCATATATGATATTTAAGTATAATATTCTATATGACACTAGCATTGATTTAGGTACTTAGGTAATTATATGACACTAGTAGAATTTGAGATCATAGAGACAACATGTTGAACCTTTGCCAAATCACTACTGGTGGCTGGTAATTGATACCACTAGCATTTTTCAATTTTGAATAGGACAATTTTGAATAGGATAAATAGAGCATTTTCGATTTTGAATATGGCAGTAGCATTTGCTTAATATATTGTTATATCATATTTTGAATATGGCAGTAGCATTACTTAATATATTGTTATATCCTATTTTGAATATGGCAGTAGCATTACTTAATATATTGTTATATCATATTTTGTAATATATTGTTATATCATATTTTGAATATGGCAGTAGCATTGCTTAAAATATTGTTATATCATATTTTGAATATGGCAGTAGCATTGCTTAATATATTGTTATACATCTATGACAGTAATGTCCTTTTAATTTTTATTTGTTATCTGTAGGAATTTTATTGAATACTTGAAGATATTTTTTGATGTTACAAATAGAGTATCCGGTTCGAAGTATGTGACTTCAAATTTGTTTTTTATCGAGCTTACTAAAATGAGTGCAAACATATCAAATATGTGTTTAGATGATGATGAGAAAAAGAGAAGGATGGCCATGTCAATGAAATTGAAATATGACAAATATTGGGATAACATTGATAATGCTAACTTGTTGTTGCACATTGCATTGGTTTTAGATCCCCGTAGGAAAAAGTTTTATCTTGAATTTTGCTTGAACATGATCTATGGTGAGAATTCGGTGAAAGGTAACGAGATTTTGACACGAGTGAAAAATGCTTTAGATGAGTTGTTCAAACATTACAAGATGAAAATGGAAAAAACACATCCAAAATCATTCTTTTCTCCATCTTCTACCTCTAGCGAGTCTAGTGATTGTAGAAAAGTTGACATGGATAGTAATTTTAAGATGTTTAAGGAAAAAAAAGGACTTGGGGTTAATAAGACCGAGGTGCAAGTTTATATGTCCGATGAACCTGAAGAAATTGACGGTGATTTTGATATTCTAAGTTGGTGGAAAAGTCATTCTAATAGGTTTCCCGTACTTTCTCAAGTGGCTAGACATGTCTTAGGAATGCCCGTTTCTACCGTTGCATCGGAGTCGGCCTTTAGTACCGGTGGAAGGGTGATTGATAGATTTAGAAGCTCCCTAACCCCAACGATCGCCGAAGCTTTAATTTGCTCTCAAGATTGGTTACGATCTACACCGGTAGATATAGAGTTTGAAGATATGTCTATTAAAGACATAGAAGAAACTACCGAAAGATTGGTGAGGATGGAAGTCGGTAAGAATTTTCTAATATTGTTTATACTTTTTTATTTATTAATTTGAAGTTATAAATATGAAGTTCTTTTTTAATTATATTATTATAGAAGCTTTTTCATCCGGAGACAACTCTTTCATGATTGAAGATTAATGGACGACTAAAGTAAGTAACATGTCTTGTTTCACTCATTATCAGATTTTCAATTCATTAAGTATTAACCTTATTTATGCATAAAAAAAGATGCATTTGGATCGAATGAAGATTGATAGGCTTTTGTAAGAGACAACTCGGAAGCAATGAAGAATCAAGAGACATTTGTTGATTTTGTTAATCTTTTGGATGTCATTGTGTTAAATTCTTGATTTGAATATTTGTTAAAAACTCAAGTTGGCTACTTTTATAATTGATTGTCGTTACCTTTAAGTTGTTGCTAGACATTTATATGTGATTTGAATGAAGGAAACTTGAACCTTTTCTATATTTGTTATCTTTTTCTATATTGATTTTTATTTAGTGTATTTAATTTTTTTTTACATTGCTCTTGGGTCAAAATAAGAACATGTCCAACATGTTTTTTCCCTTTTGTTATCCAACAAAAAACCCGAAAAAAAAACCCAAACCAAACCGAAAAAAACCGAGCCCGAAAAAAACCGAACCCGAAAAAACCCAAACCGAACGGATTCTATAGTTTCAAGGACCGATTTTTCGGTTTGGGTTCGGGTTTAGGTAAAACCCGGTCCAACCCGACCCATGCACACCCCTAGCAAAGTGCCCTTCCTTCTGGCACCTCATACACACGGGACAGTTACCGAGGTGGTGGAAATTGCACTTGTTGCACTTGGGGTTCGTCCCCGTATATCGGTTTCCAGCTGGTGGAGGTGGCGGTGGCGGTGCTACGGCTGCTATGGCAAGGTTACAGGTGGTTTTCTTCTTCTTGTTCCGGTCACTTCGCCTCGGGGTCTGATCGGGATTCCTTTTCGCACCCGACTCCTTCTTGGATGAGGCAGGAGTGGTGAGTAGGTTGCTCGTGAGGCGGTGAGCTAGGATGATGGCGCTTTGGAGAGTCTGGGGTTCCTTAGTGAGAACCATTCCTCTGATTTCAGGAACAAGTCCAGAGATGTAAAGGTCGATCTTGTTCTCCTCGGGAGTTACTAGCCTTGGGACAAGTCGAGCCAACTCATGGAATCGGGCAGTGTACCCTTCGATGTCGTTTCCGACCATCTCATGATCCCAGAGCTCGGCTTCGAGCTTTTTGATTTCCCCTTTGGGGCAGTACTCCTCAATCAGGAGGGTTTTGAATTGTTCCCAGGTGAGAGCGTTAGCAGTCTCACGTCCCCTATTGCGGACCACATTGTTCCACCATGTCAGTGCCTTACCATGCAATACGCAGGAGGCGTACTGCACTTTCATGGCCTCAGCACATCCACTGATGTGCAGCACCGACTCGATGCTCTCAAACCAGGATACCAAGCCTACGGCACCAGTCGTGCCATGGAACTCCTTAGGCTTACAAGCCATGAAGCTCTTGTAGGTGCAGGCTGGTGGGTTCGGGGGTTGGTTCTGGTGGTTCTGTTGCTGCTGCTGCTTCTGTTGTTGTTGTTGCTGTTGGTGTTGCTGCTGGTGATTGTTGACATTAGCATTGATTCCCGCAGTGATCTGGGCGATCATGTTGGGCATCGCTGCTTGCAACTGTTCGGCCACTTGCTCAGCGATGATCGCGGCATTGGTACGGGGTGCCATGATTCTACAACAGACAACAGATTCAGTTTAGAAACGCACGATTAGAGTATGATAAGAACATGATTCAATGAGTTAAGTTAACAATCACGCAAGAGTAAGGTAACAGAACAGGTAGTACACGCACGACAAAGTTTCAAAAGGTTCACACGCAAGAAGATGGTTCAACACAGTACAAGATTCACAAGATAAGTAACAATAGATAATAATAAACGGAACTTCATTCATAAAAAAAAAGAGTTGAATACAAGGTACATAAAAGAGAAGTACAGTACGATACAGTAGGAAATAATAGAAAATGGCCCGAAGTTGTGTACATGTGAAAATTACAACTCGGCCTACAGTACAATAAAGGAAATGAACTAATGGCGCCTCTCCACAAACACCTTGGCTACCATAGCCACTACCAAATTGCCTAGGACGAAGCACACGCTGACAAGGCGCTGCACAGTACGTGCAGTGGCTCGAGCCGATGCGATAGTTCGGATCGACTGCTCCGCCAGCTTGTGCGCGGCGTCAGAGACTTCGAAAAGGTAGAGGCCCTGTTGTCGGGCTTCCTCGGAGAGGGCCCGAACCTCGCAGTGTAGGTGGAGAAATGCGGCCGGTGGAGGAGGCTGAAGAGTGGGTGGCAACATGGGTCGGGAGGCTCCAGCCTCCTGGGCACGTCGCCTCTCCTCCATGAAGTGACGTTCCCACGCGTAGCGCTCCATGACCGGAGTGCGCATGGCGGGGTCGTACGGGTCCACGAAGGACTGAGGGGGTGCAGGTCGGACCGGGTCCGGTTACTGACGCGCGGCCATTCCGGCACGGGGCCCTTGGGGATGAGGTGGTGCTGTAACGGGTGCCGGTCGAGGAGGAGGCAACACCGTCCTCGGGCTAGACCCGTTACTGCTGCTGATAGTCATTGACGTGTCCTCCGTCGGGTCAGTCGTCTGATGACGCTGACTCTCGGAGGCTGTATGGCCCTCAGAGGGTTCGTGCAGTGGAGAGACGGCTCGTGAAAGAGAGTGCGATCGTGACGATTGAGACATGACGGATCTGCGACGTAAAAAGTTTCGTAAGTACATGAACAAGAATATGCTAAAGGAAAATAAGTAAAGAATGCAGGTAAGGGTCGATCACGTGAGGTTGGGAATAGTAAGACCGGGAATTTTTCGACTCAAAATCGTTTGTCTTTAGAAATTACGTTTCGTCCTTGCATAAGTCATTTTGAATTAGGCAGGGGTGATCAGGCCATGCGTAGTTAAAAATAATCATGCAATCGCAAAATTAATTCACTAAAGTTGCGAACCCATAATGATTTTCCGAAAAGCCTTGGTTATAGTTTGGTTTCAAAAACTTTTTAGAAATTTCTAAAACCGTTTTCACTACAACCTGTGCTCTGATACCAAGTCTGTCACACCCCGCTAAAGCGGAAACACGGAATGTGAGAGCTGGAATATCATTACACGGTCATAAGCAAATATAAACGATTCAAGTCATTTCAATTAAAACAAAATAGTTCAAGTTTCAAATTTAAAAGCAACCAAGTAGTTCACGATTTAACTTAAAGTACAAATACAAGTTTCAAACAAAATTCCCAAAATAAAAAGGTCTTTCCCAATAAGCGCCTCACGCGACCATATCGACCCTCCTTTGCCATGCATTCCGAACACTTACTTTAATTTCCTGAAACATAAGATAAAGTGTCAACTACATAAAGTAGTGAGTGAGTTACAGTTTAGAGTTTCGATAAAGTTTCCAAAAATAGTAAGTTGCCAAAAATAGTAAGTTGCCAAAACATGTCTTGACGTCATGAGTAAAAGAACGAGTCGACGTTTGAACATATATGTAAATTATAAAAGTTTGTACGTACGCGAGTAAAGTAAATAAATAAACTCGTATAGTAAAGTTGTAGCGGAATCCAGGCGCTAAAAGTGTGTATATGCGTATGGGATATGTGTTTAACTAAATAGTAACTCGTATCAATCACTTGGCATAATATAAGTAGTAAGTATACACTAAACCGATTGTATGGTCCCGAACTAGCCCAAAAATGTTTAATTGATTGAACCTCAATGTGGTAGTAATATGTACTTGGGACGCTAACCCTTAGTAAGGAGTGACCGCTCCTAAGTATCGATACTCATATGACTAACGGCTGTTGCTAATAGTGTATAAGTGAACTTGAACCAAAACGGGCAATTGAACAAAGTTTCTAAAAATTGAACTGAACTCTTACGGCTTATATATCCATCAAGGATTGGTTGCTAACAAGTATCCTAGTTTAGTTAACCCGCTAAGGCAATAACACAAATACGCATAATAGTTTGTACAAGTACCAAGTTTCGAACAGTTTCAAATAAGTTTCAAAAGTACCAAGTTTCGAACAGTTTCAAATAAGTTGCAAATAGTGTTGATAGTTACAAACATGTGATCTTATGTTTCCCCCAAATAAAGTTTAAATGTACAAAAGTAAAACAATGGGGTTGTAACTCACGGTTTGCGAAGAAAGTGAACTCGGAATCGGTCGGAAAGGAGCCGGGAAATCACGGTATGCCTAAAGAATACCAAGATTGTCCAAAAGTTATTATCTTATTAGGTTCTTTATATATATAAGAGTTTATGTAACTTTCGTTTAAAATTAAGTGTTAAGTCCAATATTGTTCCATGGTGCGAATCGGTTAACGTTATGTTTAGTCCGAAAGTTCAAAGTCAAAGTTATTATTATGATAAACATGTTTAGGTTACTGAAATAGTTTAGGTTTTCTAACGAAATTTGGGCAGCGCTTCCGCGCCCAAATTTCATGTCCAAAACCTACAATCATTTCCGCTCACAAAACATGCATATACACATAATAACTTCACCACAAGTCCAATAAGTCCAAAAAGTCCAATACAAGTCATCATTATTATTATTTTTTATTCATCTCAGTCCAATTATGTTATTGACAAAAGTCCAGAATGTGTGTACAAGTTTTAAACGAGCAAAACGACGTTTTTTCGGGAGAACAGCAGCTCGGTGCTGCGCACCTGGGCACAGGTGCTGCGCACCTAGCTGCTGTCTTTTTCCCGTTTTGTGTTTTTCTTGCTAAAAACGTTTTGTGACTTAAAGATTTCGACATGCAACCAGTAGATACTTTATAATATGATGTTTTTACAGTTTCTAAACAACTTTTAACCACAAAGATATAGATCTAAGCATTATTTAGATAAAAATCGTTTTTGTATAAAAAGTGTTGTAAATCTTTATAAAAACTCATTTTTATTGTTTAGATCTTACATGCAATTAGTAAAAAACAGTAAATAAAGGTAGGAGAAAGATTTCTACCGGATGAAAATGAGTGGATGGTGTTTTGGACGGATTTAGAGCTCCAAAACCGGTAGAAAAGGCTTGAAACCGAAAACGCTTTGCTCCTCCTTGATTGCTTTGATGTTTAAACGTTTTTGATGGTGTTTTTATGAGGATTTAGTGGCTGGACTTTCTGGTTTTGATGGTGGTTTTAGAGAGAGTTTTGAGAGAGAGAGAAGGTTACTATGTGTTTTTGTGTGTGTGTTTTAGATTAAAGAAAATGAAAATGAAAATGAAATAGGGAAATGATGTTAAAGGGGGGGTTAGAATACTGAAAATGCAGTAATGGAGTGTTAAAACTCGAGGTTGATTGGTTGATTGTTTATAAAAACGAGACAAGGACCAAAATGTAAATATTTTGAAATCTGCAGCTAGGTGCTGCGCACCTCAGGTGGAGGTGCTGCGCACCGGGCTGATTTTCAGCTTTCCTGATTTTTCGTTTTTACGTTATTGCTTCGTTGGACCTTTTTGTTAACTGAAAGTTCTTAAGTATGATTTGTTATGAACTTAGGAAAGTTCATTAGGTGTTTTCTTTGTATTAGGACTTATAAAATTGATTACGGGAGTTATTCCGACACTAGTTCCGACAAGTACAGACTGAACAATTACGAACTAGAACAAAGTGAACACGGTAAAAGAGTAACTAGGGAATTGAACCGATATAATAACTGAACAAGTACCTGATTTTTAGACGGTTGTCACACAAACTCAATAACAGTTACCTGGTGGTCCTCGCCGCCTAAACGGAAGGATATCAGAGGAGCGGTCAAGAAAGTCTCGTCAGTGAACTCCCTCGAGGCCTCCAGAGAGCAGTAAAACTCTAGCATCCATTCCCTGAATACCGGCTCATCGGTCCTCCAAGCTCGGTCCCAGACTGGTATGTTACGATGTGCAGTGTGGCTACGGGTAGTCATGAACCCGCTCAAATCGACATGAATTCCGGTCAAGAACTCCCAGTCCATGGTACGGGGAGCAGCAACTGGACGGCCCCGTAGTGCAGCTAGTTTGTTGTTGAGATTGATCTTTCGGTCTGCTGAACAACTCGGCCAGTGTAACCATGGATGGCGTTCGGGTGCCATAATTGCCGCATTGAGTGTAGCTCGGGGTTGTGCCCGAGCCCTAATTCCTTCACCCACTTCTCTTTCCACAACTGGCCTTTTACCCTACACAACACAAAGGCAACAAAAACAGCAAAGAAGACGTTAAACACACGAAAAGAAAACGACCAGCAGCCGGAAAATGGGCCGGTGCTGCTCACCAGGCGGCGGTGCTGCACACCGGCCATAAATTCCGGCCAAAATCTGCCTGAAACTGGTCGAATCCCTTAAACAAAGCCTCAAACCTGTTTAATTCATCAATCCTAACCCTATTATACAATCAATTTGAGTTTATAGGCCGGATTAAAGAAAACCTAAATTTTCCCCCAATTCAATTTAACCTATGAAAAACGAAATTGAACGAAATAAAGAGATTAGGGAGAATAAACATACCCTTCTATGCATTGTGAGTGATTTAAACAAGGAAAAATAACAAGAATCGTAGGTTGTGTGTTGTGTTTTTTTCGTGTCTCTCGGCGGCTGTATGTTTTAGTTGTGTGTGTGCTGTGAAAAATTAAAGAGGAACAAGAATATAAAACCTGAACAGCGGGTCGGTGCGCAGCACCGACCCAATTTTTTTTGGATTTTTTTTTTGTTTTTGGATTTTTTTTTGTATTTTTCTGGTGTTTTCTCGGTACCTAACTAAACAAATCTGCAAAATAAAAACGTTAAAAAGTTCTAAAAAGAAAAATAAAAATAAAAATAAAAACTAAGAAAAGAAAAGAAACAAACTCGGGTTGCCTCCCGAGAAGCGCTAATTTTTCGACCGAGTGGTTAGCTTGACTCGATATGCCTCGTGATTAGGTGTTGAGGGAATAAAACCCATCCTCGATCATCATTCCTTTTTCATCATCTTCTTCGTGGTATACTTTTAGTCGTTGCCCAGAGACGATGAATGGCTCTCCATGCTCTTTCCATAACTCGACATAGCCGGAAGCATAAGCTTGTTTGACGGTGTATGGTCCTGTCCACTTTGAGCGTAATTTAGGAGCCTTGAACTTGTACTTCGACTGAAACAGAAGTACTTTATCGCCCGCCTTGAATTCTTTCCTACGAATTTTCCGGTCGTGGAACTCCTTAGTTCTCTCCTTGCAAAGGCGGGAACTTTCGTAGGCCTGTAACCGTAACTCATCCATCTCGTGGAGTTGTAGGATCCGCAAGTCCTTCGCTAAATCCATATCAATGTTGCAGGTCTTCAAGGCCCAGTATGCCTTATGCTCGATTTCAACCGGAAGGTGACATGTTTTCCCGTAGAGTAGTCGATACGGGGTGGTTCCAATTGGCGTTTTGTATGCCGTCCTGAATGCCCACAGTGCGTCCTCCAGTTTCTTTGACCATATATTTGGATTGTTGTTGACCTTCTTTTCCAAAATTCTTTTGAGTGCGCGGTTTGTATTTTCCACTTGCCCGCTCGTTTGAGGATGATACGAAGTCGCAAACCGGTGATTTACTCCATATATTTTCAAAACTTTTGCAAGCTGAGCGTTGGCGAAGTGGCTTCCTCGATCACTGATTAATGCCTTTGGCACTCCAAACCTGCAAAATAAACTTTTAAGAAAATCAACAACCACGTTAGCGTTGTTAGTCGGTAATGCCTTAGCTTCAACCCATTTAGAAACATAATCTACAGCAACTAGAATGTAAATATTTCTGTTGGAGGGCTTGAAAGGTCCCATGAAGTCGATTCCCCATATGTCGAAGACTTCACAAACTTGGATCCCTTGCTGTGGCATTTCGTCCCGCTTCGTAATATTCCTTTGGCGTTGGCATGCATCACAGGTGCTCACGAGTGTATAGGCCTCCTTGAAAATTGTTGGCCAATAGAAACCTGCATCATAAACCTTTTTCCCAGTGACCGTTGGTCCGTAATGTCCTCCGGTGGGTCCATGATGGCATTCGTCCAAAATCTTTCGAGTTTCTTCTCCGTATACACATCTGCGCACCATTCCATCGGCACATCTACGGAACAAGTATGGCGAGTCCCAGTAGTAATACTTTGCGTCCGAGATCAATTTCTGCTTCTGTTGATAGGTTAGGTCTTTGTTGACGACTTTTCCGGCTAGATAGTTCGCAATGTCCGCGAACCATGGGGTATCGTCGTCGGTGTTACTGATACTGGCTAGCATCTCCCCCGGAAAAGTGTCATTGATGTCCTCTTCCTTCAACTCCCCCAAACTTGGGTTCTCCAATCGGCTCAAATGGTATGCAGCTACATTTTCAGCCCCTTTCTTTTCCTTGATCTCGATGTCAAATTCCTGCAACAATAAAATCCAACGAATTAATCTAGGTTTAGCATCTAATTTAGAAAATAAGAATTTTAAAGTAGAATGATCCGTGAAAACAATTGTTTTGCTCATCACTAAATATGAGCGGAATTTATCAAAAGCAAATACGACAGCCAAAAGTTCTTTTTCCGTATTGGTGTAATTCTGTTGGGCTTCGTTTAGTGTTTTGCTGGCGAAGTAGATAGGTTGAAAATGTTTCTCGATCCTTTGCCCCAAAACAGCACCTACTGCGAAATTGCTTGCGTCACACATTAGCTCGAAAGGTTGAGACCAGTCTGGTGCTACCAAAATAGGTGTATTGGTGATCCGTTCCTTGAGTAGCTCGAAAGCTTGTAAACAGTCCTCCGAGAAATTGAAAGCTACCTCCTTCTCTAAGAGTTTCGTCATAGGACGAGTAAGAAATCCTTGATAAATCTTCGGTAGAATCCTGCATGTCCCAAAAAACTCCGAATTGCCTTCTCGTTCGTTGGTGGTGGTAGTTTGGCAATGACCTCGATCTTTGCTTTGTCTACCTCTATCCCAGCCTTTGAGATCTTGTGTCCCAGTACGATTCCCTCTCGAACCATGAAGTGGCATTTCTCCCAGTTGAGGACCAAATGTGCTTCCTCGCATCGTCCCAGCATCTGATCCAGATTCTCTAAGCAAGCATCGAATGAATCTCCAAATACGGAAAAATCATCCATGAATACCTCCATTTTTTCCTCCACCATGTCCTGAAAAATGGCTAGCATACACCGCTGAAAGGTGGCGGTGCATTGCATAAACCAAACGGCATCCTCCGATATGCGTAGGTTCCGAACGGGCATATGAATGTGGTATTTTCCTGATCTTCGGGATCGATGGGGATCTGAAAGTATCCCGAGAATCCATCCAAGAAGCAGTAGAACTCATTTCCTGCTGGTCCATGAACGGTAGTGGAAAATGGTCCTTCCTGGTGGCTTCATTCAGTTTGCGGTAGTCGATGCAAACTCTCCATCCTGTGACTGTCCTTGTTGGCACGAGCTCGTTCTTGTCGTTCATCACCACGGTCATACCTCCCTTTTTCGGCACGCAATGAATGGGGCTTACCCATGGACTGTCTGAAATAGGGTAGATAACTCCTGCATCCAACAACTTAACAACTTCCTTTTTAACGACATCTGCCATATTCGGATTTAGCCGCCGTTGTTTTTTAACAACGGGTTTTACATTATCAATAAAATTTATTTTATGTTTGCAAAAATCGGGGCTAATTTCGGGTATGTCAGATATACGCCAAGCAAAGGCCTTTTTATGACCCTTAAGGACTGTCAATAATCGAGCTTTTTCGTCACCCGAAAGTGATGACGAAATAACAACTGGTAATAAATTTGTACCTTCAAGGAAAGCATATTCTAAATGTACCGGTAATTGTTTTAGCTCCAAGTCGGTTGGTGGTGATTCAATTGAAGATTTGATCCTCATGCTTTGGTCCAACTTCAGTTCTTCCTGAACTTCAACCTCCACTTCCTCGATCTTCTCGTCTTTCAGCTCCTCCTCCAAGTTAGTTTCTCTCTCGAGAATTTCCTGCCAATCTAAATCATCAAACACATCAATCCGAAAACAGGTTTCATCTATAGAATAATAATGAGTCATAGCTCTATCTAAATTAAAAACAATTCGTTCATTCCCAACCCCTAATGAAATTTGCCCATTTTTCACCCGAATAATTGCGTCAGCAGTGTTTAGGAATGGTCGTCCAAGGATTATTGGAACAGTGACATCCTCATCCATCTCTAGAATTACGAAGTCAACCGGAAAAGTGAATTTTCCTACGTTTACTAGCATGTTCTCAGCAATTCCTAACGGGTACTGGAATGATCGGTCTGCTAGGCGGATACTCATCCTGGTGGGTTTTAACACTCTAAGGGCAAGTTTAGCATATAGTGAACACGGCATCAGGTTTATGCTAGCTCCTAAGTCTGCTAAAGCACTGCAACTGTATGTATTACCGAAGTTGCACTAGATCAGAAAACTCCCTGGGTCATCCAACTTGGGTGGTATCGTGTTTTTCACCAAGGTTGAACATTCTGTGTTTAAGAATGCGGCTTGCTCCTCTGATGGCTTTCCCTTGTCCGTGACCAGCTCCTTGATGAATTTAGCGTAGTTTGGCATCCCTGCAATCAAATCAACAAGAGGAACATTAATATTAACAGATTTAATCATGTCACAAAATTTACCGTATTGCTCCCGCATTCTTGCTTTTCGTAATCGTTGAGGATATGGGATATGAGGTTTATAAGCTTTAATGGGAACTTCCTCCACTGGTTCAGGTGTTTTGGCCTTGGGTTGAACTTGTGGTGCCTCGTCCTCATCGTCCTCGATCTCGAAATCGTCAAAAACCGGTTCAGCAGCTCGGTGTTGCGCACCGATGTGGTCAGAACCTAGGTGCTGCGCACCAGTAGGTTGGTGCTGCGCACCTGGGTTCTGTTTTGCTCCATTTTCGGCTTGATCTCCTCCATAAGCTTTTCCCGAGCGTGTAGTGATCGCATTAACATGTTCATCTCTGTGTTTTGGGCAGGGTGGCATTCCGTCTCGTGGTCCTTCGGTTCTTCCAGGATGTTGATATTTTGGTGTTTGATTGGTGGAATTATTTCCCGGATTCTGTTGTCGTGGATTTGGTTGAGTATTGCTTGGTATTTGGCCCGGTTGCCGATTTGAGTTCCGCTCGTTCATCCTATCGAACCGTCTCTCTAAGTCTTGATGTGCTGCCTGCTGATTTCTTTGTCCTTGCTCGATTTGATCAGTTAAAACTTTAAATTGGTTACGGACATCGTCATTGGTTGATTTTTGGGTGTTGATGAACGATTTCAAAAGATCTTTAATGCTGGAATCTTCATCTTCGTTCTTCGGTGGATCGTATCTTTGTCGTGGTGGGGAGCGTGTGTTATTTCTTTGCCATCCGTTGTCTCGATTGTCACCGCGGTTGTAGTTACCTCCGCGATTTTGCCAATTTGACCCCCGATTAGGATAACCATATTGTGCGTAGTTGGCATCCTCCACTTGATTACACTCACTAGCATAGTGAGGTCCTCCGCATCCTTCACATCCATTCTTCACCAAGTGTATGTCCTTCTTCATCCGTCCCATGCGCTTATCAATTCTATCCGCTAATGTCTTGACCTCTTGAACTACCGAGGATGTTTCATGGCTACTCTCAGCTTGAGCAACTTGTCCTCTGTGTTTTCGGCCTCGACCATCGTCTCGATACTCCCTTGATAGGCTTATGACCAGCTTGTCTTCCATTAGGTTGTATGCCTCGTTGGTAGTTTTATACATGAAATCTCCTCCTCCGGCTAGATCCAACTCGTTTTGAGACTCCTTGGTTAACCCGTAGAAGAAAATTTCAATAATGTTGTCCTTGCCCAATCCGTGACCATAGCAACCTCTCAGCATCTCTTTTAGTCTGGCCCATGCTTCAGTGGAAGTCTCTCCATCTTCCTGTCGGAATCCTCTGATGTCTCTGAGTAATTTCCTACCCAAGGCGGGTGGGAAAAATCTTTTGATAAAGGTCTCGCGCATTTGCGTCCATGTGGTGATTGAATTTTCATTAAGCTCCTCGAACCAAACGTTCGCATCTCCGGTGAGAGACGAAGGGAATAACCTCAGTTTGACAGGATCACCTTTGCCTTGACCGTATTTGAACATCTCACACAGCTCGTTGAATTTGGCTATGTGTTTATGCGGATCTGAATTGTATCGCCCATCGAACGTGTTGTCTTGGATCATCTTGAGATGGTGACCCTTGACAAAAAAATCCTCACCCAAGTCCGGGGTGGTGATTGCCGACCCTCGGGTGGGTGGCACTGCTACAGCTTCGGCCCGTCGGTGCATTGGTGTATCCAAAGGGTCCATAGCTGGTTGCTGTTCCGGTTTGTCTTCACAAAACACTTCTTCGACCTCTGAGTCTGAACTGCTCCCTCCTTCCTCTGAAAACGCAATGTCTTCAAACTTGACGGGTGAAACTTGATCAAAACCTGGTGGTGTCTGAAGCGATAAGTTGCCTCTTCTCTTGCCTCGTCTCTTTGATACTCCTGGATTTGACTTTGGACTCGCGAGTGGTAATCCCGAAGCCCTTGTGTTCATCAACTACCTGAAATTCCTAAAAAGACAAAAACAAGAAAAGCGTAAAACGTACCGGTGTTATAACAATTAAAAGTAACTTCTAAGTAAATAAATACTCAAAAGGATCGTATCACAAATTCGAAACAAAAACGAAAAATCAGTCCCCGGCAGCGGCGCCAAAAACTTGATGTGTAAAATCTAGTCTTAATTTAAACCTACTATTTCACGCGATTACACACTTCTAGGCAGTGGACCTATCCGTATATAATATAGTTTAAAGCAAGTAAAGGTTCGTTCGCAGGGACTAATTTGTTTTAAATTCCGAATTAATAATACTTGAGTATTTGTGGGGGGTTTTATCGTAACAAAAGTTTGCAAGTAATTAGTAAAAAGAATTGATTAATTAAAATAGAGCGAAAAGTAATTGATTTAATCAAATAATGAGAAAATATACTTGTTTGACACTTCACCTATTTTCCGTTTAAGTTTACGAAATCGATTGTTTTCAAAACTTCTAAGATATAATAAAAGTCCTCCCGAATCTTTCACTAACTTTAATTATCTTTAATTACCTCGTTCCTCCCGAATACAGTAATAACTATTAATAACCAAGCAATAAGCAACAAGTCCGTTTTTAGTGATTTAACCTTATAGAGTTTCCTCCCGAATAACTCCTCTAACTATCAAGTCCTTCCGAATCTTAATACTTAGACCTACTCACTTAAATTTAATTACCTAAGTTGTTATTACTAAGTCCTCCCGAATCTTAATAATTTCAAATCGATTATAGACCGACCGATTACTTCATACAACCTATCTAATCTATCTAGATTCCTCCCGAATACCTAGAATGTTGATTAAACAAATTATATATAAACAACTCTCATAATATACTAAAATTTAAGCAATTAAGGATCACCGGTTAAACACAAAAACATAAACAATCGAAAACGTTAATTAAACTTCAAATAGGATCCCTTGTTCAAACAAGCATAAAAGAGAATTAGCTACTCATGATCAAGTCTAAAACAGCAAATAAATTGTTAGAAAGCCTTCTGGAAAAATAATTTAAACTAAAAAGAAACAAACGAAGAATTTCTGCAAAACGCGTCGTGACCGCCGTTAGCCGAAAAGCTGATCTTCCTAGCTTTTAATCCTGCTTCTAAACGTAAATACCAGCTCCAGAGACTTAGAATAATAATTGATGATGATTTCTGGCCGATTTGGTCTTGTATTTATAAGCAAAAGCAAAGCGGAAAACGTATTCGACTCAAACTCAAATTCCTTGTAATTATCCATAGGTGCGCAGCACCCTTACATCAGTGCGCAGCACCGCGTGATTTCCCAATCCTTGTCCAAGTCTAATTCAAATACCTCGGTGCGCAGCACCCATATTACTGGTGCGCAGCACCTCTTCACTTTTCATCTTCATTTCGTCATTTAAGCTCATTTCTTCACTCCTTTCCGCTTCCCGATCATGTAAACCTGTAAAATAGATAAAAACACTTTTCCACACGATTAAATGTAAAAACCTATCCTATCCATCATGTTTACTATGAAAACCGACCAAATATCGCATAGAAATATCTATATAAATATGCGATATCATGGCCTCTTCATCAGCCAATCAAAATATGTCAAAGATATTCTCACCAAGTTTGGATTTCTAGAAGCAAAGGTGGCAAGCACACCCGTAGAAACTCACAAACAACTGACTATAGATCTTGAGGGGGAGGATGTAGACATTCACAACTACAGGTCAATGATAGGTTCACTTATGTACCTCACAGCTTCAAGACCTGACATCATGTTTGGAGTTACTGTATGTGCCAGATATCAAACCAGACCCAAGATGTCTCATCTCATTGCAGTCAAGAGAATATTTCGTTACTTGAAGGGCAAACCTACCTTAGGCCTATGGTATCCAAAAGATTCACCCGTTGATTTAATTGCTTATACTGACAGTGATTATGGTGGTGAAAATTTAGACAGGAAATCAACAACAGGAGGATGTTAATTCCTAGGCTCAAAGATGGTATCTTGGCAATGCAAAAAGCAAACAACGGTTTCTACTTCTTCAACAGAAGTTGAATACATTGCTGCAACAAGTTGTTGTGCTCAAGTATTGTGGATAAAAAATCAAATGATGGATTATGGATACTCATTCATGAACACTCCCATCTTCATAGACAACCATAGCACCATCAGCATAATCAACAATCCGGTGAAGCACTCCAAGAAAAAGCACATAGAGATACGTTATCAATTCATAAGAGACTGTAACGAAAAGAAGTTGATACATGTTGAGAAAGTTCATACTGATAATCAGCTTGCTGATCTTCTCACAAAAGCTTTTGATGTGCGACGATTTACATTCTTGATTACCAGTATTGGCATGATCAACATGGAATAACCACTTTAATTTATCTCTTAAAATATCTCATGTTAAGACCCTTCGAGAAACGCAGTAGTAACCTTAACATAAATCAAGTGCCTTACTTTTTAGTATTGCTCAATTAATAAGATTACTCTGTTAATACTGCGTTGACAAGTCAAACCTCAACTTGTAACTAACTTTTAACACGTGGAGCTTTGTGATTGGACCTCAATTTTAAATCTTCGGCGCGGGTTCAGTAATTTTTGACACCTGGCAACATACAATTGCATCGTTAATTTTAATCATAACCCGCGTCTAATCCAACTCGACAAGTTGTTATAATATTTCACATATAAATAGGGTTCTAATTTAATCTTTCATTACTTACTTTTAATCTCAAGAACCGTAATTGATAAAAAGTTACCGTTACAAGTACAAAATCTAAGTTTTCTTCCACTATTCGATTAAATTCTTCCAAATTACTCACAATGGTTGATCTTCAATTTTACGAAAGCCATAATATGGTAGCATGTTTCATAAAGAACAAAGAAAACGAAGATTTTTATCCCATAATTGATTTCTTGAAGCAGTCACACATCAAATTCGCTCTAACGGTTAGCCCTGAATTGCATGAAGATCATATAAGAGGTTTTTGGGATACTGCTATGGTTGCTTCTATCGGAGAAGTACCACAGTAGATGGCAAATAAATCATAGTTTCAGAGGCTACTATCCGCACTCATCTTCACTTTCAAGATGAAGCAGGTATAAGTGACTTACCCAGCGAAACTATTTTTGAAAATTTCAGACAAATGGGGTATGATGGGGACCCAAACACTTCAACTTTTTTAAAAGAAAAGTTGTCCCCCCAGTGGAAATATTTGTTGCATACTTTGCAACAATGTCTTTCCTAAAAACGAACTGGGTGGAATGAGGGTAGTCTTTCTTTGGCAACTGTCATGGTATGTTTGGCCACAAACCAAACATATAATTTTTCAAACCTTATTTTTGATGGATTGCTGTAGAACTTGGCAAATCCTAAATATAAATTTTTAATGTATCCAAGGTTTCTACAACACATCATTAATTGTGAAATCAGAGATCTAAATAGATCTCAAAATGTTTTTCCTGCCCATGCTCATACTAAAAAAAGTTTTTGCAAATATGAGACGGGTAAATAAAGGTTTTTCTGCCAATGTTACACCATTGTTCTCTACATTGATGGTGGGAACAAGTTCTACTGCAGATGAGAGACAACTGACTTCACCTCTGTCTCAACCCCCATCTGATCCTCTTAATACTGCTAGTACCTCTGCAGTTTCTACTGCAAGTACTGCAGCCATAATCCCAGAGGTAACAACTACAGTTTCTACTGCAAGTGTTCCTCCTGTTACTACTGTGGGTACTTCTCCAGTTTTAACTACACCAGTTACCACTATTATGACTCCACCATCTGTTTCTACACCTCACTCGCCACCACCCATTGTTGCAACTTTCTCTAGAAAAGCTAAGAGGGTTCCTCAGCCTTTTCAGCTTCAAACTTCCCGACTTTCAAAATTCAGACAAAGGGAAACCATTGAGCAGTCCCCCATACTCCCCTGAGGTGGTCAATAAGGAGGGGGAAGACCATTTGGGAAGGGCCCACACTACTGGTGTCCTTAATACTCATAGTGAGGCCCAGGACAGTGTAACATAACTAAGACCCAACCCAAGGCAACACTATCATTTGATGTTGCTTTTGTGGCATCTTTGGAAGGTGGTCCTTGGTGCCAAGAAACCATGGGGGAGGGACATTATTCTGCAGGGCAGAAGGGTCCCTCTACATCCTATGATCAACCACCTCTTGGTACTCAACAGGCAAGGGGTGAGGATAGAAATACTTTTACTAATCTTGAATTGATGGATATGTACCAAAATGTCATAGTTAAAGTGGATAAACAAGGGGAGGAACTTGCCACTTTAACACAGTTAGTACAACAGCTGGTAAACCACCAAGCCATCCTTACAGCTCAATTGTTTCACAATAACCCATCTACAAGAAGCATTGGCACATCCCCAAAGTCCTCAAGCTCTTCTTCTTCAGATGACACTCCTCCAGCTGACAAAAAGGGGGAGACAACTATTGAAGATATTTTGTCAGCTGAAGAGAGTGCTGATCCTAAGGGGCAGGATAAAGAAAAAAGAAGTGATGATACTGTTATCACTGCCACCTCAGAGCTAGAAGCAGAAGATGAATTAGAGGTGGAAGGTGATAAGATGGTGATTGATGAAGAAGTTGAAAAGGAGGAGCATAAAGTTGAGGGGGAGCAGGAGATGGAAATTGAAAATCAAGAAGTAATTACTACTGCAAAGATTGATGAAGTCATAATTTCTACTGCAAAGTTTGTTACTACTGCCCCTCTAATTTCTACTGAAGATCTAATTGCTACTTCTCCTATTACAACAACTGTTTCTACTGAAGGAGTTATTACTACTGCCAGTTCAATTCCTACTGATCTTCTAGTTTCTACTGAAGCTACTACAACATTAATTCCTCCAACAGTATCAATTCCAATGAGTGAAGCTCCAACAGCAATCTTCACTGAAGAAACAACTATTACAACAGTTACTACTGATACATCAATATCTATTGTTGATGAAGAAGCTGTTGCTGCAGAACTCTTAAAGCTAGAAAGAAGCAAGATCCTTCAACAAAGGAAGATTGAGCAAGCTTCACTGCCCAAACAAAAAGGAGTGGTCATACCTGTAGCACCTGAAAGCACCAAATTGGTAGAAGGAGTAGATTTTGTACAAGACCCTTCAAGACCAACAGGTATGAGACCAATTATCCCTCCTCACAGATCCTACATTCCCAAACCTATTGCAAAAATTGAGCCAACTGAAAAGGCTAAGGGAAAGAAGGTGATGGTTGATACAAGTGATAAAGAGAAGCAAAAGAAAAGGAAAGAAAGAGAGGAGAAGCTAGCTGATTTTGCTGGTTTTCAACTTGCTGCTGAAGACTTGGATGTGGGAACTGATCCAAGAACCATTTTGGAAATACACACCAAGCTTCAAATTGCTGAAATGGAAAAGATAAGGAAGTTAAGAGCAGAAGAGATAGCTTTGAAAGTTGAGCTATAGCAGGAGATGGCTGAGTTAGCTCAAATTGAAAGAGAAAAGAAAAAGAAAGCTTCAAAGAAACTATCCACTCAAGAAAAGCTGGTTGGGGATAGGCAAAAGTTCATCTCATTTTTAAAGTCCAAAGGTTACAATGGAAAATCATTGGGGCCAATAAAAATTGGGAACTTGCTTTCGTTAGTGGAGAAAGAAAAGAAAAGAGACTCTCAGAGGAAGATTCAACTCACAAAACAGCATGATCAACAACAATATAAGTTGGAGAGGTCTTTAAGGGGCAAAGGATCCACTTGATTCATCACTTTATTCATAACCATTAGAAAGAGATCACATAAAACAGGCAGACTCATGTTTGATGCTGAAGGAAAGAAGATTCATAATCCTTTTGCTCCAGTTAAGCCAAATCCTATTGAGCAGCTGAAGAGGAAAAAGTCTTGTTCTACAAGAGTTCATCAAAAGAAACAAAGAAGATAAGATATTCCTACTTCAACTACTATTGCTCATGGAAGTCCAATTGTTCAAATCAAGAAGGAACCAGTCATTGTTGAAGAAAAGGAAGATGATATTGAAATATCAGAAGATGATTGTTCAGCCCTGATTATACAAGAAGAAGGACTTAGGATAGAGCCACTGGCTGTTGAGCTTCCTCAGATCATTGACTGGGAGTATACTGGTGGACCAAACAAAACAGAGTATGTGGTAACCAGACAAGACAAGTCCAAAACTATTGTTCCAGCCTTTCACATGATGGTTAGAGATTTCTCAAGTATGATCTAGAGCGTGTCTATGATATTGGTAAGATCAAATATTCAAATTCTAGAGGTGAAAGCTCCGGAGTAGACATGGCTATGGATTGGTTAAATGGTATGTTTGATCCAGATACTGAGAAAATCAATCCTGTATTCAAGAAAGGAGGTCCAAACAATCCTGTGATTAAATGGTATATCTATGAAAGAAGTGGAACTTTCTCAATAGTTAGAAGACATGGTACAATGGAATTCTATCTTGTTGACAGAAAGTATGACTTGGGGTTGAGGACTTTGAAAGAGCTGATCAAAGTTAGACTGCATGGTCTTGTGACTTCCAGAATGGCACATGAGTTAGTTTGGAGAATCATGATGTAGCTCAATGAAGAGCTAGCAAAGGAAGCAGCAGAGAAGAAGAAGAACTTAAATGATAAATGATAACTTTTTGTAATTGGAGTATCTAAAAACTGATGTAAAAACTTGTACTTTTAATGTTTAGAAAAGTTCAAGTTAGGGGAAGATTGTTGGGATTAGAACTTAGTTAAAATAGTTTACGTTTCATTAATAATGTTCCTAACTACTGTTGTGAAGGTACTACTCAATTACTACTGACCAAAGCAGTTACTACGGAAGGAAGACAAGTTGCTACTGCAGTTGTAGTTAATACGGAAGACATTATTACTACTGCTTTACATTACTACTGCTGTTCAACACCATTACTACTGAAGTCTGTTTCTACTGCAACATACTTGCTATGCAAGTTTAGAATAAGAATTACAATTGTAGATAAATTGTATTTCCTTATTAATAGATGTTTCCTAGTTTAGCTAGGTTAGCCTGAAGGTCTATATATAGATCCTTGTAGATTGATAGAAAAACACGTTGTAATTGATACATTATTCAATTTCAATTGAGGTTTATAATTCGGCAAACTTATTGTTAATCATTGTTTTACTTTACAATATTGTTTGATTTGAATAACTTGTTAATATCAAAGTGTTCAATCCGCTGCTCGACTTCTTTAATATATCAAGATCTTACGAAGACAAGGTTTAGGTTTATACAAATTTAATTGATCCTAACATTTTCTATTGAAATAAATATATCATATAAAATAATTGAAACTTATGTTATGTATGATGTTTGATTGTAATTAAATGACGATATTACCCTTACACTAGATTATAAAATGGGTATAATAAAAACAAAGAATACGGATTCCTAAAGGGTCACCTCGACAATGAAATGTATTCTTGGTTGACGTTGATATTTGCATGTGGTGTGGTAGTGTATGTATAGTATATATTCTATTTATAGTTTCGATGGCTTTATATATATTTTATCGATTGTAAAAGTAGCGGTTAGAAAGTTAGAATATTTGCTTTTAATCATTGTGTTGTTTTGGTGAACGTAATTTGTAAATGGAAAATCATCAAAACGTCTTATTAAAGGTTAATTTACTTAATTGCTACAAGACCTCTTTGCATTGATTATTGGCAATGAATGATAAAACATATATTTCAGTAACATTTTATAAATGAAGGTCGATTAGTCACTTTCAAATACCTATTCGGAGGCTACACTATAAATGTAACACTCCGTTCCTTTATATCTACGATATTGTCCTCTTCGTTAGCAAAATTTATAGATTTACGTTTAATAGAACTTTTTAGGGTAATCACTCATCTTGTAATTACTTCGGTTCAAACACGGTTAATTTAACTACAAAGTTTTAAACTCTACGGTGCTTATAGCTACCAAAATTCACCATGTTATAAAAAAAAACTAAAGTTTACCATGATATGTTTGGTTGTGGTACTAAATCCAAGAGTAAATTATGTGAACGGTGGATGTGGTTTTGTCTAACATAAAAATACTCAAGACATTCATTTGATCTTTAAAACGTGACAGATTTGTTTTAATAGACAAAGTGACACGACTCAATTACATTTTTACATACTAATTGAGTGATTATAAGAAGATAACATTTAATTTGATCCGTTAATGATCGACATTGTTAGATGAATCTTTGGGGTAAATCGAAATGACAACGAATATTTGATATGTTATGATGAGAAATGTGGTTTAGGGAAGATCACATGGAAAGCACGTGCAAGGACCGGAAACGTGAGTTAGGGGAGGCATCCACATGAAAGTGTTATATTCTATATTTCTTTTGCATGTGGATTTTGTAAGAAGGATCCAGTGTGAGTGGGTGTAGCGTAACTAAGGTGGAGAAGCAAGCAACTGTCAGGACGGATGCTTAAATCTCACGTGCTCTTCATCTCCTTTTGCTATGTTGTCATACTAGATTATTGATCCGTTATAACGCGGAAAAAAATAAAAATTGAATCGTAAATTTTATGTTTATGTAGATTTTAAGCTATTATGAGAAAATAATGTTATACTGATGTTTATAGTTATAATAACATATACACTTTATGTTTTGATTTTTGTATTAGTAGATTTTAGAATAATAATAACGTAAATCACAGTCCAAATTGAACGATTCTATAAGTATATTAGAATTATGTTTTTTATTCTAGTGGAGATGAAATGAAAAGAGAGAATGTAATTATTTATTGTAAGAGGGTGTAAAATGAAAATAATATTTGATAATATCATTAATTTGATCTAACGGTTGAAATCAAAGAAGTAAACTTATCTAATGGATCTTATTTCGCCATTTGGCATTTAAGGTCTCTTTTTTATTATATATTAAAAATGAATTTTTCTTTCCCGATTAAATCTTGAAAAATGTTTATGTAACGGAACGAATGTATTTTGAAAATAATCTCGTAAAAAAGAAAGGTGTTACAATATTTTGTTTTTTGAGATATAATTATATGAGATCAATATTTTTATAATTTTTTCAACTGTTTTTCTTTTTCTTCTATTGGTTCCTTTCTTGAAGTTTAGTTCCTCAACCTATCACTTCATGTCTCTAGTATAACTTTACTTTGTAATCTTTTCTATCTAATAAAGGGGAGTATATGATGATGTCATAAAGCTAAGGTGTCACACTTTTAAACTATCCACATAGGATAATATTTAAAATGATGATGTCATAAATAGAATATAAAAAGCTTATTAGAATTATTCATTTGACATTTTTTAGAAAAGAATAAAGCTTCCTTGATAAGCTTTTATATTATTGGATAACACTCTCATCACTTTTTTTGAAATACGAGAACTATGTTAATGAAGATTTTAAAATCTAAATTTGATATCTGCTTTGCTTTTAAATCGCCCCCTTTCATATCATCTCCATATTTTTTTCTAAGCCATAAATCATCAAAGGGAGCCTACTATGTTTATTATCTGATCCGTTTGATTTCAACTTCAAAAACCTTTGTTTTAATCTATTAATTTTTATTTCTCTTTCATTAATTATGATTTACTGATTTTTGCTGATTTTTTTTTTTGCTTGGTTAAAAGATTTTTTTATTTTGGGTTTTATATGTTTGATAAAGATGGTTGTAGACAAATAACATGTTTAAGTATGCAATTACT
This sequence comes from Senecio squalidus, assembly GCA_910822075.1. Classification (NCBI taxonomy): domain Eukaryota; kingdom Viridiplantae; phylum Streptophyta; class Magnoliopsida; order Asterales; family Asteraceae; genus Senecio; species Senecio squalidus. Next base: position 61,846,402 of record CAJVGC010000590.1, on the reverse strand, counting down.
TTTTAATTTGCATGTTTTTGTTATCAACCAATCATAAATCACTTTAGCTTAACTCATTATAATTTAATGTTGAACATCTTATAGACATTACAATTTAAATAAATTATATCTTCTACTAACTTTGTCAAGATTCATTCTTTATTAATTTAAAACAAGATTGACCAATATAAGTTAAAAGATTTTGAACTAAATATATAAAACACTATGCTTTTAATGATATACTTTTTTTATCAAAAGATTTTAATATAACTATTATATACAACCCCGTGCAATACACGGGGTCTAAGCTAGTATGTTTTATACCATACTTGTCAAACTTATAACTTTTAACGTAAACCGTTTTTTTAAATTTTGTTTAAAATCTATGATTTCTATATATATATAAAATAAATATATAATACACATATAATATAATATAATATAATATTTAAATTTTTATAAAAAATTTATTGTTAATTAAATATATTATTGAGTCATTGTACGAGTCGTACTAGTCATGTGAGTTATTATACGAGTCAAACGAATATCCGATTCATAGTCCGAGTCGAAATTATTTAATTGAAAACCGAGTTAACTCGTGACTCGTACGAGTTTAACAACTATGTTTTATACATCCAATATAAAAAGTTTCTGTTATCTTTAATATATAATAAAAGAGGGGCCTTAAATGCCACATGGCGAAGTAAGATCCGTTGGATGGGTTAACTTCTTTGATGTCAGCCGTTAGATCAGATTGATGATGTCATCAAATATTATTTTCAGTTTACACCCTCTTACAATACATAATTACATTCTCTATTTCATTCAATCTCTACTAAAATAAAAAACATAATTATAATTTATTTATCGTTATATTTGGACTATAATTTACCTTATTATTATTCTAAAATCTCCTGATACAAAATATCAAAACATATATATATATAAAGATAAAAGTGTATATGTTATTATAACTTTAAACAATATTATATAAACGTAAAGGTATATATATGTATTATACGTACAACATTATTTTCTCATAATAAATTAAAATCTACATAAATATAAAATTTATTATTCAATTTTTATTTTTTTCCGCGTTATCGCGGGACAATAAACTAGTATATATATATAGGGTGAGTTTCAAATAGGATCATCAATTCTCTAGAGATCTAGAGATCCATTTCCTATCCATACATTTTTTCTTAATATATATTTTTTTTTTCTCTTTCATTTTTTTTTTCGGTTTTTAATTCGGTTTTTTTGTTTTTTTTTTTGCTATGTTTTACGTAACTTTTTTTTTTCAAAATCAAATTAATTTTTTTGTAAAAAATTGAAATTTTAAAAACCAAAATTTATAAATTTTAAAGTCACATTTGAAAAATTTGTTTCTCGAAAATCACATGTGATTTTATAAGCAAAATAGTTTGTAGGTTAAAAATCACATGTGATTTTGGTAAAAAATAATCAATAATTTTTTAAAATAAAAAATGATTTTACCTATAAAAAATTTGTAGATTGAAAATCACATATGATTTTTAAAAAGTAAGGTTGAAAATCAAATGTGATTTTCGAAAGAAAAAAAAAATAAAAAAATATAAAGTAAATAAAAAGGTAAAAGAAAAAAGTAAAAAAATTTAAAAAAAAAAAAGTAAAAAAAAAACCCAAAGATATAAGGAAAAATAGGTGGTTAGGAAGGGATCCTGATCTTTAGAGAATTAGGGATCCTTTTGAACCTCAATCTATATATATATATATATATATATATATATATATATATATATATATATATATATATATATATATATATATATATATATATATATATATATATATATATATATATAAGTTTTTCTTTCAAATATATAAATTTATATATATTTGAAGAATTAAAATTTATACACACATTTGATAATACCTTGTCATCAACGTAAATATAAACCTCATCGTGCACAAACTCTTAAACAAATACCACGGTTCATATTTACTTTACAAAGTAATCATATGGCAATATTTTATTCATATATCACAAAATTAACACATATAGAGAACACTTTACAACTACATAAAGTATGCACGATTATCAAGACTAGTAAAACAAATTATGAATGCGAGGAACTAATATTTTTTGTAAATACAATAAAAGGTCAACACATAATTTGGTCACTTTAATTTAATTTATGATGAAAGGTGGTTTTATGTTTTATGTAAGTACTCATATTTCAATGTTTTCTCAGTTTAATGGTTTGTTACACGAAAACCTAATTTGGTTGTGTTAAACCATGTACCAAAAATGAGTTATAAATTAGTTTGACTATTTTCGTGATTCAATTCGGTTGTGATTATAAATTTTTGGATTTCAAACAAGGTATTAATCACACTAACATTTAAGAAATGGATGGTCATTCTTCACAAAGCCTAAGTTGCGGCTCGGGACGGCTTGGATCAACTCCTGACCGGTCAAATCAATATTTGAGAAGTGGATAGTCATAGGTCGGGGCGGCTTAGTTTTGGATAGTGTTTAGTTTTATAAAAAATATGAGTTTTTTCTGTTTAAGTTTATTTTATTTTTATTTTTTTTAATCAAAGATTTGGTTGGTGCTTAGTTTTATATAAGAAGTCGAAGTTTCTTTATTTAAGTTTTTTTGGTTTTTTTTTTGTTTTCTTTTTTAAGTTCAAATGAAGTTCCGCTCGACGCAACGTGAAGTAACTAGACTCGTTTTAGACTATTAATAACCCATTCACAAAGGCATAGACGAAACTAAAATTTAAGTTGAAACAAATTTGACATAAATTCACAAGAAAAGTAGTTATGTTTGGGCTTAAATTCTTTAATTGTGAAAAGAAAACATGATATCACAATTGTTGCATGGTTTTAAAAACGTACTCAATATATGTACTTATAAGTAGTTTATATGCCTCATATATTGGGAGTAAATCTATGCTTATGTTTCTGAAAATTTTGATGGATTGAATAAAAATCTACTAGTTATTCTATCTTATTATTTTATTTATTTATTATCAAACTGAAAAAGAGAATAAAATAAATAAAAATTTCATATTGAATAGGGAATATGTAACATGGTAATTCAAAACCCCTCTTACCGAACATGTGGGTATCCTCTAAAGAGAAATATGTTAAATTGTCAACGAATTTTATATGATGCCATTAAAACCCTCATATATTTGCTTGGTGTTATTATGTTTTTATTCACGGTTGATCTGTTTTTTTGCGTTTAATTTTATTATTGATAAATGTAGGATTTTGCTAGATATAAATTTACGTGACAATTGTTTAGTATGGTGGAATCAGTATATCTTAATTAGAAAGTCATTTTTGGTTTTTTTTCTTATGTAAAGCATATGTATTTAACGTCTAAAATCAACTAGTGTAATATTCGAGTTGTTGTACCAATCGGCTTGGAGAACTTTTCTATATTCGGTATTCAATGCAATTCATTTATAAAATAATATAATTTAACTATTTATAAAGAATCTAACTGTTTATAAAACATTTAGACCTATAATCTTAATGTACTAAATTACCCTCATTTTACATTAAACACATTCATATATTTCATTACATATTTCCTTTTATATGTTTGTTAATAATTAATTTGCCAACAAAATTAAATTTAAATACAACTTAATTAAATATAATAATAAACTAATACACAATTATGCTAACTAATAATAAAAAATTCAATCATAATATAATAATATATATTTAACAATAATCAACTAATTAAATAAAATAACCTTATATATCTTTATTACAAAATTTTGATGTATAAACACATCGTAATTGAAAGGCTATTGCATAATATATATATATATATATATATATATATATATATATATATATATATATATATATATATAACTATTTCAAACACAAAAACTGTAAGAGATCTCGGTAATGTCAGAGGAAGACATTTTTTCCACTCAAACCTTCACTAACTCCCATTCTTCTCATACACACCCAAACCCTAACCTTAAACCTTAAGCCACCAACCGAGAGTATACGATCACATCCATCAACTTTACACTATCCAAATTACCCCCATACTCACCCTTATCCCTTAAAACACTTACCTTGACATTTCACAACTAAACATGATTCTAAACCGTTAAAAGAATAGAATTACGGTTAATCCGACAACAGTCACCAAAGCCACCATCTGACCTTCCTACATTTAGCGGGACACTTTAAAAGACCTAGGGAAACTGGGAAATACATTATGTGCAAAACCAATCCAAACACTAGCCACTGGACATCGAAAACGCACCCAAAATGTACCAGAGACGTAAAGGAAAAAAGAGATTGGACCATCCGTTGGCCGGCCATACGGTGGTCCAAGTGGAGGGTGCACTTTTGGCCTATAATTACAATGCATATTTCCAATATTCAAACACACCTCTTTTAAACATTTCTCTTCCTTCTCATTACTTTCTCTCACTAGATTAATTATTTTGTATTTTTTATATTTTTAGAGTAGTTTCGGTAGTAGTGTAGTCAGCATCACGGATAATTAATGGGAACAGAGATTGTCACTAAGAAAGATTTCTCTAAGTGGCGTTGTGTTAATCAAAATAATAAACTCACACCTTCTATTTCTCTATTCTGGATGACTTCATTTCCCTTACTTATATAATGATGTTCATGTTTGATTGTTCGATTATGTTTGCATGCTTGTTAGTTGACATGCTTAGGGAGTAGTTGTATTAGTGCTTGCCATGATGTAATATTTCAGTAGTTATTAGGCAGTGATGATATAAGTTGAATACATGTGTTGTAAAAACCATACTTGCAAGACCTCTTAGTAGTTAACGATTCATGGAGACATATCTAGTGATATGCCAAGTGTACCGCTCGTGGCCTTCATAACTTCGGTTGTGTAGTAGAAAACAAAGTTAACCAACAGAGGTTGCCAATTCAGCTAAATCTTTAAGGAAAACCAAAGCGTAACTATCTAATCCTCTAAGTGGTACATAACGTACTTAGTTATGATAGATAAATTAAAAGATTGTAAGGTATTTTATAAAACTAGATGACCTAAACTTAAATGATTAGAAGTAAGATAATTGTTAAGGTGTTAGAAGATTAGATAATCGTATAGTCTAATCATGCTCGAAGAGCCTAGACCTTTGTAAACTACCAGTTATAGTCATAGGTCAATGATAATAACACTGGTAGGGATCATAGTGCATAGACCACATTATTCAATTACTTGTAGATTTAGAAATCATTAGAGTCGTTCATTTAATTCAACTCAACATATTATTACACCTATACTAATATGTATGAAATTATGGTAAACACTTCATAGTTAACTTGGTTGCTTATTTACTTTATATCTTCTTAGCTTAGTTTAATTATTTTAGAAAATAAAACAAAAACTAACTATCAAATAAACTAAAATAGAAAACTTTTAAATATTTATTTCAAATCCGGTTGTTGTATACAACGACCCTTATTCAACTTACCACTTACTATTTTCAGTGTAGTGGTTCGAATACTTAGCTCCGACGAATAAAAATTTAAATCCCCTGATACGTTGACACATTAGAGCGGTATCAACCATAACAATTTATTACTAGAGAATCTTGAAATCATTGTTCAGACTCCGACGAGGACAAGATTAATGAGTTAATGAAAGCGTTTATGGAATAATTAGAGCACAAGAAACCCGACTTGATGTTCTTGCTCAAAGTAGGACGAAATTCACCTAGTTGATGTAGCGGTGAAAATTTATGTCATCCCAAATGTCTTGCGATTTTAGCTATTCGGGGACATTTAGGGCTATAAAAGTCGTCTTTCTATTTTACGGTTTTATATTATATTTTTAGTGTTATTTTTTTATTTTTATTGTTATGTCCATTAAGAAATGTTAGTAGTTATTTCTCAGTCATAGTAGAACTCTATCATCTTTTTGTTGATACAAGAAATTCGAATGCATGGATTAGGCATTATTTGTTTTTCTGTATATTACAAAATCCACCTAAAAGCGTCTTTCAGTCAAAATATGATTTAGAATTCATTTACGTTCCTATACTGAGTCATCCTCCTTTAAAGAAAAATCATGAAACAATGTTCATCAACAAGTTAGTGTTCATATAAAATAAAATTCTTTTCCCCTTCTAATTTCTTGGAAAAATTGTCGTCATACATTTGTGAACAATGGACAGTGACTTAGATGGTAAAGTTGATCACACGAATGTAAACTAGATTGGAAAATAAATCCACAGTCCGAAAACTTCTTCAAACAAATCAAGACACGATCTATAAATATGATCATATATGCAATCACATTACTAAAGACATAGAATACACATAAAGGAGGAAGTTCTTATAGGTATAGACATCGAGTTAAATTATCAAATAATTACATAAAAACCGATGGGTTTAACAAACGTTAGTCGACTTTTTGTTTTTGTAGTAATTAGGGTTTAAGGTTTATCTTTTATTTATAAGTATTCAAATCCTAGAGTTTGAGTTATATTACAATAAGGAAACCTCCTTATTTACATAATAAACTCATCCATTTAATAAACATTACAATTAAACTAAATACATTAAACTAATAGTCGTGTCTAAATGTCGATGTGTGCGCTCCCGTAGTCTCCCACATTTACATCACATATTTATTTGACACTATTCAAATACCTACAGCTCCCACTTTTGAATAAGTTTAAATAAACATGATAACATTGATTAATGTCTAGCAACATATCAATGCTCCCATAAATGCACGAGCGAAGTTTCTCTAAAGTCAATGTGAGTCTATAATCGGTTTATATCCCTTTGTTACAGATACTCTAGTTAAAATATATAGATGGATCAAAATCATTCATTTTAACTACTGTTTCTCATTTCGCGAATCACTTAAGATTACCAATACTATCGAGACACATCTAGATTTATTTGGGTCTGGCCAAACAAACATCTTAAGTATCCATGAGTGGCCCAGTAAGTATCTAACTTTAGTTTTCACTAAATGAACAAATCCTATCTTGAATACAATTGGTAGTCATCGTATTTCGCAACATTACCAAAAATAGCCTTTTTGCTACCCTTATCCAGGGATAATATTGACTATGATCAAATAATGCACTACGTACATAAGTAGCAACTTGAATCTCAAGTCTAATGATAATTTAAACCTTATGAATTATACTTAATGACAAGGATCCATAAGTAATAATTCATGTGGGATAATCCAGTATGCATCATAATGGATACCATGTGAGTTAGTGAGCCAAGCTGACTAAACACTCAGATATTGTCTTATTCAATCATATTCCTATATGATCAATTGACAACAAATATTTAGAATGATATTACACAATATTATTCAAGGATAAAACATGAAAAATAGGATACATATATTATAATAAATGAAAACAAAATATCACAAATATTATTTCATTCATAAATAAATTCGTTTATTACATACATATATCCAAATACTAAATCCACGGATTTACATGTGATTACTAGATAAACGAAGTCCCATCCCCTCAAGTAAGTGAGTTAACTTCGCCTTTGTCAGTGCCTTTGTAAAAGGATCTGCTAAGTTATCATCCGTGTGAACTTTGAGCACTCGAATTTCACCTTGTTCGACTTGTTCACGAACATAGTGAAATTTCCTTTGAAAGTGTCTAGCTCCCTCCTGAACGTCGGGTTCATTGTCTATGATTATTGCACCAGTGTTGTCGCAATACATATCCAAAGGAGTCTTGGCTGTGGGACCAACACCAAGTCCATAAATAAATTTCCGGATCCAAACAGCTTCCATTTGCATCTTCAAAAGATGCAATGTACTCAGCACCTGTTGTAGAGATGGTTGTTTCTGAAATCCGACATCACAATATCTAATATTAGTCTCACGATTTCCAACATACATAAGAACCATATCTTTAGTAGCCCTAAGGTACTTCAATATGTTCTTTACAGCAATCCAGTGTCTTTCACCTGGATTCTGTTGAAACTTGTTAACAATGTTTTGTGCAAAACCATAGCAGACCTTGTGCATCTCACCACATACATAATGGATCCTATTTCCGAAGCATAAGGTATCATATGCATGCGCTCCACCTCATCAGGTGTAGAAGAATTATCCTTAATGTTGAGTTTAAGTCCATCTTGCATTGATAAATTTCCACGCTTGGAATTTTCCATACTAAATCTCTTTAGTATTTTATCAATGCAAGCCTTTTGACTTAACTTAATTAAACCGCTTAGATCTATCTCTCGAGATCCTGATTCCCAAAATAAATGTTGCTTCACCTAAGTCTTTCATGGCAAAACATTTTCCAAGATGAGATATAACATCTTTAAGCATTGGAATATTGTTTCCCATTAACAATATGTTATCTACATATAAGACTAAGATAACAACATTACTCCCACTGAATTTTGATACACACATGGCTCATCGAAATTCTGAATGTGACAACCGTCTTAACTAAGATCGAGAACGCTAACTTACAACTTCTAAGTGTTTATTTTGATGCCCGATATGCCTAATTTTTATGTGCTATGTGGTTACGTAGACATAACTCTTAAGCTAAGCTCGTAGTAACTCTCACAAAACTCTTAAAACGAAAGTTTACTTTATTTAAACCTTTAAGCGCGGATCGGGGTCGGAATCAAATTATGTAAGTCCTAATACCAAGAAAACACCTAATGAACTTTCCTAAGTTCACAACGTATCATAACTAAGAACTTTCGGTTAACAAAAAGGTCCAACGAAGCAAAAAAGTAAAAACGAAAAATCAGAAAAATACTGAAAGTTGGCCCGATGCGCAGCACCTGTTGCTTGGTACGCAGCACCGGCTGCCAGAATTCAAAAACTTTACATTTTTAGTCCTTATCTCGTTTTTATAATGAATCCAACCAACCACAAACGATTTTTACACATTATTACTGAGTTTTTGGCAGAACATAGACCCCCTATACCATCATTTTCTTTTATTTTCTTTCTCAATTTTATCAAACACAAACACACACCAAAAACACACATTCACACCTACACTCCCTTTTTCTCTCCATTCTCTATCAAAAAGCTCCTTCATTTCCAGAAAATACAGCCACATAAACCCATCTTTTCACCATACAAAATCATTCAAACAAGCAAAGGAAGCAAGGGGATCAAAGCTATTTCGGTTTCATAACGTTTTCTACACTTTTGGAGCTCTAAATCCGCCTAGACCATCATCTAAACACTTTCATTCGGTAGAAACTCTTCCTTTTTACTTATATTACTATTATAACCAATTGCATGTTTGATCTAAGCTATAAAAACAAGTTTTGATGAAGTTTTATAACCATTTTTATACAAAAACGGGATTTTAATAAATGGTGGTTAAATCTTTGTTTTTGTGGTTAAAAGTTACTTATAAACTGATATAATGATGATTAATAAGGTTTATACCGATTGCATGTCAAGATCTATCACTTACATAAACGATTTTGCAAGAAAAACTCGAAAAAGGGGAAGAACAGCAGGGCAGGTGCGCAACACCTATGCCCAGGTGCGCAGCACCGGCCTGCTGTCCTTCCCGAAAATCGTCGTTTTGGCCGTTTGAAATCTGGTTACGCATTCTGACTTTTAAGACTCGACATATGGGACTGATTTTTGTTAAAATGAACACATTGGTGACTTGTATTGGACTTAATATGCTAAAAGAACATATTTAAAAACGTTATGTATGTATATGTGTTTTGTGAGCGGGAAAGTGTTTATATTTTGGACATAGAATTTGGGCGCGGAAGCGCTGCCCAAATTTTGTTAGAAAATAAAAGACACTTTAGCAAACAAGACATATTTAACATAATAACAATAACGCTAATTTTGGACTTTTGGACTAAAACGAAACGATAACCGTTTCGGACAATTTTTGGACGAATTAGACCTTGACACTTAAAGTTTAACTAAAGACTATCTATTATATTATACAATAACATAATAACACTTGAACAAAAACTTGGTATTATTAGGCTTTCGGTGATTCCCGACACGCGTTCCGACCGTTCCCGCTTACGATTATCTTCGCAAACAGTGAGTTACAAACCCCTACTTTTAAATGCTTTTAAACATATTTTGGGGTGAAATGCGAGTCTTAGGCTTAAACACTACTTTTAAGCTGAAACAAACTTTGAACGCTTAACGAAACGATTTGGTGCTAGAAAACTATTACGATACGATTTATTACTTGAATACTATTTCGAAACTATATTTTGCCGGCATTGTTGATGATTTTTGCCAACAATGCTGAGGATACAAACACTAAATTGCCAATGACTAAACGTCGATCGTCATGTTGCGGACGTTGTACAACATGGACGTGAGACACCATTAAAATCCCATACACTCCTACATAACTAGTTGCTATTAATCTCTGGGAGAGGGCCGATAGAATTTATGGATAGCGCTATTAGGGTAGAATGACCCTCACCACAACGATAACAACATATGGTGCATAGTTCTAGTGGGTAGGCATAAGGCTTAGCAACGAACGATCATGGGCAATATGTAGGATTGTCACATAGTCGCGCTATGTGGTCAATACCTGCAAACTTGAATACTAATACTTTACGCATGGTTATGCGACAACTATTGAAACCTTCTTTTTACGTCACATTTATGTGCGTCGATACTTGTATGCTTTTACTTAAACTTTGTAGCTCACTAACTACGTCTCCCGTAGTTAACACTTGACTCGTATTTTCAGGTAACGAGTAAGCTAGCTGATGACTATATGCTTTTGGGCGAATGACTTCAAGATCGGGATGGGTTTGGGTGGTTTGGTTGAACACCCCATTTTGTAATTCGGATATGTAACTTCGTTTTAAACTTTGTAAACCTTGAATATTATGTTTTCTTTAATGACATTTGGCGTTTATCTATATCTTGTGTATCGAATGCTATTGCTCTTCACATTCCGTGTTTCCGCTTTAGCGGGGTGTGACAGACTTGGTATCAGAGCGCAAGGTTATAGTGAATACCGATTTTTCAAAAATCAAACTATAACCAATTTCTAAAAACGAAAGATTTTATTTAACCAAAACGTGAAGGCATTGTTTAACTTGAATTATTCGTAGCCTGATCACCTACGAATAATTTGGACTAAAGTATGCCGGAACGGGATTGGTAAAACATTAAACGAACCTCTCAGGGAATTCTTGAAGTCAGACCCACACAGACCTAGATGCTATACTTAAGATACTCTATGTGCTCAGCTTATTACTAACACTAACATGATCCGTATCTTCGAACTAACGCGTTACCGATTTAGGGTATGTCGAGAGGGAAAGAGATAGCTACGTCAGTCGACGAAACCGAACACTCACACGAATCCCAATCACGCTCTAGTATTCAACAATCGACACCACTCACCCTACCGTACCTCCGTTGGGACGGTGAAGGAAGCTCACGATTACCAACACGCCGCGCACGACACCCACCGAATCGTCACTCGAGACCTCAGATAACTACACCACCACCACCACCACCTGTTCGCGGATTGACTCCCGAGGAAATTCAAGCGCTTTGTAACATGTTCGTCGACCTCCGCGGATACACTCAAGTCGTGAGAGATCACTCCCACCAGATACGTGGTTTGTACACCGAGGTGTTACGCACAAAGGCAATGGCACGAAAGGCAATTCGAGCAGCACGCAACTTGATGCTGATTAGCATAGTGCTAGTATTCCTTATGGTTGTATTGGTTGTATTTAAGGTTTAGAGATTGTTGTAAGATGTCTTTTGGATTGTAAGCAGAACATGTAGTTTATGAAAGGTTGTAAGCGTAGTACTTTATGTTGGCTGGTAACGTACAACAATAGTCGATGATGTTGGATTTTGTAAGAACATCAAATTTTGAGCGATATATATAAAATGGACGGATTATAATTACGATTGTTGTTGTTCTTGTTATTTCCCATTATATGAATCTGAAATGAAATATTAAAACCCTAAACCCGAGTTCTCTCTTGTGTAGGAAAATGGCTGAACACAACGATGAGCGCATTGTCCAAAGGATCAACGCCCGACTGAACGAGGCAATACCCGACATCATAGCCCGAATCAACGCGGGTATCCACCAGGGAGGACCCAGGGGAAATAACAACAACCAAGGAAACAACAATCAAGGAAACAACAATCAAGGAAACAACAACCAAGGAAACCACAACCGAGGAAACAACAACCGAGAAAATAACAATCAGGGAAACAACAACCAGGGGAACAACCAAGGTTGTAGCTACAAGACCTTCATATCTTGCAGGCCGAAAGAATTTCATGGCACTGAGGGCGCCATCGGACTATCGCGCTGGATCGATAGTATGGAAGTTGTGCTAAGGATCAGCCAGTGCGCTGAAAACAAGAAGGTGGAATTCACTTCTTGCATGTTTCAGGGACGAGCACTAACCTGGTGGAACAGCCAGCTACAGGTCCAAGGTCCGGACGCTGCATACAACATGCCATGGGCAAGGTTCACGGAACTACTAGTAATTGAGTACTGTCCCAAGGAAATCTTGAAGAAGCTTAAGAACGAACTCTGGAATCACTCCATGGTGGGAACCGACATCGACACCTACGTCGCGCGATTTCACGAACTCGCAAATCTAGTACCTGAACTAGTAACCCCTGAAGACAAGCGTATCGACCACTTCATTTGGGGACTCTCGCCCGAGATAAGGGGCATGGCGACAGCTACCGAGCCAGCCACGATGCAGCAGGCCGTGAGCTTGGCAAGCCGCCTGACCCAGGACTGGATAAGGAACGGAGGAGCGTCAAAGACGGGTGCAGAAGACGCTAAGGGAAAGCGCAAAGTTGAGGACACATCGGGAAATAAAAGGGATCGTTTCAACAAGAAGGCCAAGACAGTTAGGAACTATGGGGTGGCCGCGACAGAGAACACCGGCTATCAGGGAAAGGCACCAAAGTGCGGTAGGTGCAAGTATCATCACGAAGGGAACTGTAGGTCATGTACCAACTGCAACAACACTAGTCACTGGACTCGACACTGTAAGGCAGTGAATGCTGGACCGCAGCAGGCGGGAAGGCAGCAGGATGAAGGACCGCGACAAGCGGGGAGGCTACAACAGAACAATAGGCCTCGCCAGGGAGAATGTTATGAGTGCGGTAGTAGGGATCACTACCGAAATGCTTGTCCTAGGCTAAACCCTGCCCGAAACCCAAACCAGAACCGCAATAAAAACCCATCGCAGAACCAAAATCCGAACAATCAGAGGGCAAACGATGGGGGACAAGGCCGTGGCAGAGCCTTCGCGATTGGTGCCGAAGAGGAAAGAAACGACCCCCGGGTGATTGCAGGTACGTTTCTCCTTAACAACTATTATGCCTGGGTACTGTTTGACTCAGGCGCGGATAAAAGTTTTGTGTCCTTAGAGTTTAGGCCTTTGATAGCATTAGAAACCGAACCCCTAAGTGAAAAATTCACGGTAGAATACGCTAATGGGCAAGAATACCAGGCTAGCGACGTAATTAAGAATTGAACAATAACCCTAGCTAACCACTCTTTCGAAATAGATCTAATCCCTATTGAACTTAAGAGCTTTGACGTAGTAATAGGAATGGACTGGTTCACCATCAGAGACGCGAAAATATTTTTAGATAAGACGATACGAATGCCATTAGGAGATGGAAAGGAATTGATAGTACAAGGAGATAGGCCGGGCCAAACCTCGAAGCTTATATCGGTCATAAAGATGCGCAAGTACTTAAATAAAGGTTGCTTTGCATTATTAGTGAACATAAAGGACAAACAGGCAAAAGCAGTAGACCTTAAGGATGTACCGATAGTTAGAGACTATCCGGAAGTATTTCCCGAAGAACTACCGGGACTACCACCTCAGAGGCAAGTTGAGTTTAGAATCGAGGTAATTCCTGGAGCGGCACCGGTGGCAAGGACGCCATATCGACTAGCTCCGACTGAGATGCAGGAATTATCCAACCAAGTTCAAGAATTATTGGATAAAGGATTTATCCGACCGATCTCATCACCATGGGGAGCGCCGATTCTATTCGTAAAGAAGAAGGATGGATCGTTTCGCATGTGTATCGACTACCGAGAATTGAATAAACTAACCGTCAAGAACCGATATCCTCTTCCACAAATCGACGACCTTTTCGATCAACTTCAAGGCGCAACCTACTTTTCAAATATTGACTTAAGGTCCGGTTATCATCAAGTGTTGGTTTCAGAAGATGATATACCGAAAACCGCATTCCGCACTAGATACGGACACTACGAATTCTTGGTAATGCCATTTGGACTCACAAATGCACCGGCTGTATTCATGGATTTGATGAATAGGGTATGCCGACCGTATCTAGACAAGTTCGTTATTGTATTCATCGACGACATCTTAATCTACTCGCGGACCAAAGAGGATCACGCAGAGCACTTAAAACTGTTATTGGAATTGCTCAAGGAACAACAACTCTACGCAAAGTTTTCTAAGTGCGAATTCTGGCTGCGTGAAGTCAAATTTCTCGGACACGTAGTCAATGGATCTGGAATCCACGTTGACCCATCAAAAATCGAGGCAATAAAGAATTGGGAAGCTCTCAAAAGTCCGACAGAAATCCGCCAATTTTTAGGATTGGCTGGGTATTATCGGCGATTCATCCAGGATTTCTCTAAGATAGCTAAACCCCTAACAAAGTTAACCCAAAAGAACAAGAAGTTCAACTGGGGAGATGCTCAAGAACAGGCCTTCAATATCCTGAAAATGAAACTGTGCAACGGTCCGATCTTAACTCTTCCTGAGGGAAACGAAGACTTCGTAGTTTATTGTGACGCATCTAACCTAGGATTAGGTTGTGTATTGATGCAACGAAATAGGGTCATAGCTTACGCATCGCGACAAATTAAGAAACACGAGGTCAATTACGCCACTCACGACTTAGAACTAGGAGCGATAGTTTTTGCCCTAAAAATCTGGAGACATTACCTCTACGGAACCAAATGCACGGTATTCACGGACCATAGGAGTCTACAACATATACTAGATCAGAAGCTACTCAATATGAGGCAAAGGAGATGGTTGGAACTCCTTAGCGACTACGACTGCGATATTAAGTATCACCCTGGCAAAGCAAAAGTCGTAGGAGATGCCCTGAGTAGGAAGGAGAGGCAACAGACGACTCGAGTACGTGCATTAGGAATTTACCTTAAACCAGATTTGAGAACGCGCATAGCAAGTGCCCAGCATGAGGCTTTGAAGGCAGATAACATAAAGGTCGAAACCTTGCATAATCACGACAAGGATTTTGTAAGGAAGGGCGACGACGTCTATTATTTTAAGGATCGAGCCTGGATTCCTACGACCGACGAATTGAGGAAGACCATCATGGATGAAGCACACCAAACGCGATATTGCATTCATCCAGGGTCAAGAAAAATGTATAAGGACCTCAAGGAACACTACTGGTGGCCTGGAATGAAAAGAGACGTTGCTTTATACGTAGAGAAATGCCTCACTTGTGCGAAAGTGAAGGTCGAATATCAAAAGCCATCTGGATTACTACAGCAACCCGAAATTCCCGAGTGGAAATGGGAACAAATCACAATGGACTTCGTCACAAAGTTACCTCGAACATCAAAGGGTAACGACATGATATGGGTTATCGTAGATCGGCTAACGAAGTTAGCACACTTCATTCCCATTAAGGAAAGTTTTAACGTAGAAAAACTTGTCCAAATATACATCAACGAGGTAGTGACACGTCACGGAATACCCACGTCAATCATCTCGGATAGAGATACTCGCTTCACTTCCAGATTTTGGAAGGCTTTCCAAGAGTCGTTTGGCACACGATTGGACTTAAGCACGGCTTACCATCCGCAAACTGATGGTCAAAGCGAGCGCACTATACAAACACTGGAGGACATGCTGAGAGCATGCGTTATCGACTTCGGAATAAGTTGGGATAACCATTTACCACTAATAGAGTTCTCTTACAATAACAGCTACCATGCTAGCATCAAATGTGCGCCTTTTGAAGCCCTCTACGGAAGGAAATGCAGATCTCCACTGTGTTGGTTGGAACCGGGAGATCGACACCTTGTAGTGCAAGAAACGATTGATAAGATCACAACGATTAAGGAAAGACTTAAGACTGCAAGAAGTCGTCAAAAGAGCTATGCTGATATGCGCAGAAAGGATCTGGAATTTCAAGTCGGCGACAAGGTACTTCTAAAGGTCTCACCTTGGAAAGGTGCAATACGCCGCGGAAAGCGAGGAAAACTTAGTCCGAGGTATGTGGGACCATTCGAGATACTAGAAAGGGTAGGTCCCGTGGCATATCGCTTAGAGCTACCGCAAGAGCTTGGTAACATGCATAACACCTTTCATGTTTCGAGATTGAAGAAGTGCCTATCGGACGAAACACTTATCACACCTTTAGAAGTAGTACAGCTAGACGAGAAGCTTCAATTTGTCGAGGAGCCGATTGAAATCATAGATCGCGAAACTAAGAAACTAAGGCATAGTAAAATCCCCATAGTGAGGGTGCGATGGAACGCAAAACGAGGCCCCAAATATACCTGGGAACGAGAGGATCAGATGATGCTTAAGTATCCTCATCTCTTCACTTCTCCCACAGCGATTACCACAAGTTGAAATTTCAGGACGAATCTCTTTCAATGTGGGGAGAATGTGACAACCGTCTTAACTAAGGTCGAGAACGCTAACTTTCAACTTCTAAGTGTTTATTTTGATGCCCGATATGACTAATTTTTATGTGCTATGTGGTTACGTAGACATAACTCTTAAGCTAAGCTCGTAGTAACTCTCACAAAACTCTTAAAACGAAAGTTTACTTTATTTAAACCTTTAAGCGCGCGGATCGGGGTCGGAATCAAATTATGTAAGTCCTAATACCAAGAAAACACCTAATGAACTTTCCTAAGTTCACAACGTATCATAACTAAGAACTTTCGGTTAACAAAAAGGTCCAACGAAGCAAAAACGTAAAAACGAAAAATCAGAAAAATACTTAAAGTTGGCCCGGTGCGCAGCACCTGTTGCTTGGTACGCAGCACCGGCTGCCATAATTCCAAAACTTTACATTTTTAGTCCTTATCTCGTTTTTACAATGAATCTAACCAACCACAAACGATTTTTACACATTATTACTGAGTTTTTGGCAGAACATAGACCCCCTATACCATCATTTTCTTTTATTTTCTTTCTCAATTTTATCAAACACAAACACACACCAAAAACACACATTCACACCTACACTCCCTTTTTCTCTCCATTCTCTCTCAAAGAGCTCCTTCATTTCCAGAAAATACAGCCACATAAACCCATCTTTTCACCATACAAAATCATTCAAACAAGCAAAGGAAGCAAGGGGATCAAAGCTATTTCGGTTTCATAACGTTTTCTACACTTTTGGAGCTCTAAATCCGCCTAGACCATCATCTAAACACTTTCATTCGGTAGAAACTCTTCCTTTTTACTTATATTACTATTATAACCAATTGCATGTTTGATCTAAGCTATAAAAACAAGTTTTGATGAAGTTTTATAACCATTTTTATACAAAAACGGGATTTTAATAAATGGTGGTTAAATCTTTGTTAAAAGTTACTTATAAACTGATATAATGATGATTAATAAGGTTTATACCGATTGCATGTCAAGATCTATCACTTACATAAACGATTTTGCAAGAAAAAACTCGAAAAAAAGGGAAGAAC
The DNA here is from genome assembly GCA_910822075.1 of Senecio squalidus. Classification (NCBI taxonomy): domain Eukaryota; kingdom Viridiplantae; phylum Streptophyta; class Magnoliopsida; order Asterales; family Asteraceae; genus Senecio; species Senecio squalidus. The sequence continues at coordinate 61,828,681 of CAJVGC010000590.1, read as the reverse complement.
AGCAGGCAGGTGCGCAACACCTATGCCCAGGTGCGCAGCACCGGCCTGCTGTCCTTCCCGAAAATCGTCGTTTTGGCCGTTTGAAATCTGGTTACGCATTCTGACTTTTAAGACTCGACATATGGGACTGATTTTTGTAAAAATGAACACATTGGTGACTTGTATTGGACTTAATATGCTAAAAGAACATATTTAAAAACGTTATGTATGTATATGTGTTTTGTGAGCGGGAAAGTGTTTATATTTTGGACATAGAATTTGGGCGCGGAAGCGCTGCCCAAATTTTGTTAGAAAATAAAAGACACTTTAGCAAACAAAACATATTTAACATAATAACAATAACGCTAATTTGGACTTTTGGACTAAAACGAAACGATATTTGGACGAATTGGACCTTGACACTTAAAGTTTAATTAAAGACTATCTATTATATTATACAATAACATAATAACACTTGAACAAAAACTTGGTATTATTAGGCTTTCGGTGATTCCCGACACGCGTTCCGACCGTTCCCGCTTACGATTATCTTCGCAAACAGTGAGTTACAAACCCCTACTTTTAAATGCTTTTAAACATATTTTGGGGTGAAATGCGAGTCTTAGACTTAAACACTACTTTTAAGCTGAAACAAACTTTGAACGCTTAACGAAACGATTTGGTGCTAGAAAACTATTACGATACGATTTATTACTTGAATACTATTTCGAAACTATATTTTGCCGGCATTGTTGATGATTTTTGCCAACAATGCTGAGGATACAAACACTAAATTGCCAATGACTAAACGTCGATCGTCATGTTGCGGACGTTGTACAACATGGACGTGAGACACCATTAAAATCCCATACACTCCTACATAACTAGTTGCTATTAGTCACTGGGAGAGGACCGATAGAATTTATGGATAGCGCTATTAGGGTAGAATGACCCTCACCACAACGATAACAACATATGGTGCATAGTTCTAGTGGGTAGGCATAAGGCTTAGCAACGAACGATCATGGGCAATATGTAGGATTGTCACATAGTCGCGCTATGTGGTCAATACCTGCAAACTTGAATACTAATAATTTACGCATGGTTATGCGACAACTATTGAAACCTTCTTTTTACGTCACATTTATGTGCGTCGATACTTGTATGCTTTTACTTAAACTTTGTAGCTCACTAACTACGTCTCCCGTAGTTAACACTTGACTCGTATTTTCAGGTAACGAGTAAGCTAGCTGATGACTATATGCTTTTGGGCGAATGACTTCAAGATCGGGATGGGTTTGGGTGGTTTGGTTGAACACCCCATTTTGTAATTCGGATATGTAACTTCGTTTTAAACTTTGTAAACCTTGAATAT